>JANSTV010055891.1:0-12947 GCA_027564135.1 Lestremia cinerea | reverse complement strand
TTCGGTCGATCCAAACGTTGAAACTCCCACAATGCTAAATTGGTTTGGTGTTTGAGCAGATTTAGCGTGAAAAAAAATCGGCGAGTCAGAATTGATGCAATTTTCAGCTGGTGCTCGCAAACGGCATCCAAACATCACAAACAATGACTCGGCCAATCGAAGGAATGCGCAAAAGACGAAGTGAAAAACGATGAATGAGTTTTATGTAATGCACGTCCACACACACACACTGTGATCATCGTCAAGCTGGTGCACAATTGCGCTGGGTGCATAGACCGAAGTCTTTGTAGATGAAGCGCCGCGTCAGATAATCGCGGTCTCTATAAATCACCCAAAGCTTTTGGCCAATTTCGATTGTGTGGGCTCGCGATCATTCAATTCAAATTTTCAACACAATTTAATCGGTATCCATTTTGAGCTCAAGATCCGTAACGCTCAATCGAGACGACGCTCTAATCTGATGCGGTGTTTCGAGTGAAGAACGGGAGTGGAGGCCGAGCCTCGACAAATCTGTCAGAATGATCTTTCGATGCATCCGCCCCGATCGAAGTCCTTGCGATAACCTCCAATCAATGCCATCATCGAAACGATCAGCTACCATAACTGCACTCCTCCTCCGACATGGTTTCCGTTGATTGACGACCCATTCATTACCCCACATCATAATTGGGATAATTAAAAGGCAATTTTCGATTCAAATTTCGGAACGCACCGTCAAAGGCAAAAAAGAGAGAGAGACAGAAAAAAAACGTTAAAATAAATCAGTGCATGATGAACAATGAACCCAGACCAGGCATTTGAATTGCAACACTTATCGGTTGCATGCTTTGCTGAGTCGGACATTGCGCAGACGATGAATTTAATCGAACGCGATGGATGAAAAACCGGTGGCTACAAAAACAATGCTAAATGCTCATTAAGTGGCTTAATCGAAATGATTAATGATTTTACCGAAAAAGAGCCGTTACAAAATATTTCCTCAATAAATCGAATCATAGAATCGGATGATTGAGATGAGCATATGATTTTTTGATCGAAACAAAAAAAAAATCAAGAAAATAACCGAAAACGATCGCAACGGCGTTGAAGAGCTGGATCGAGGGGAATGGCGAGAAGCCAACACCATTTCAATTCTCATGGAGGACCAGCAGCACCTCGTTCCGGACCACCATTCAACTCCAGCACTTTGTTCGACAACGAGCCCGACCGAAATGAATTCGACAACAACAACAACAAAAAAAACAGCTCGACTTGAATGGAATTGCCAACCCACACTTCAAATCTGCATTTGTGAACTACCTGTTTCAATTGTTCGGTTCTTTTGTATTGTTTTATTGTCTGATTACGTCACATGAGTTGAAAATTGTAACAAAAGAAATGGCTTCATATGAAACGCAATAGACCGTGCTTCCATCGGCGTTCAGCGTTCGGAGTTGGGAGCAACACAATCGCAATATCATCCACAATACAATCGCGCCGGAACGTCGATTCGACAATATGTGTGTTGTACTCGACAGCGATCTCCGGCGGTTGAGTGTTTCGGAAGAGAGCCACCAGCAGCGGCAAAACATGAAAAAATAAAAACGAAGCAAAACAACAAACCATTCAAATAATATTCCACTCGGCAGTTTACAAGCAAGAGTCGACGAGTCAACAATCGAAGAAACGAGTCTTTCGGAGTGAATTCAGGAAAAAGTCATTCGCTCGTTTCGCTTGCCGTCGACGGTCGAAAAAGTGGCCACAAATTGAATGGCATTCAAATCGGCAATGTTGTTGACGATTTTCAGCAAGTTTTTCACATTTTAATCGCTCGCCGAACGACAATTCACCGAGTGAGTGCGATCCATTCGGTGTTGTTATTGGTTCATTGTTGTGACTGCTGGTTGGTGATTTGGATTTCGGTGCGAATGTGTGTGCTTCGTGAATGCCAAAGCGCGGATAATTCCAAAGTAACGCCAGAACCTGTGATTCTTTGTGGTGGCTCTTCGGTGAATGATGCTGATGATTTGATGAATAGAATCATGTTCGCTTCTTGGAAATCATTTTGAGCGTGTCCATTGCATGAAATGTGAATGATTTTTTTCGACTGGCATCGACACAGTGGATAATTAATGCGGATAATTCATTTTCTTCGAGTGCGGAATTTCAGAAGAAGACTTTCAGTGAGGTTTTCGTGAAATGTGAGTCTCAACGAAGTTACTGGTTTATTCCAACGGGAGGGTGAAAGGTCAAGGCACGATCATGAGTTTTCGGCTTACGGTTGAATTGGGCTCTCATGATGTTACAACTCTCAAGAGTTGACTCCTTCGGAATCTTGGCCGCTAAGAATGCTCAAACCATTCACGTTTTGCTTCAGCACAGGATGTGTCAACCTCAATCCGGTGCATTATTACATTCATTGTTTCGATAAATATTTCAAATCGTCGCATATTTTCAAAGCATGACAAGATAAATATCATTTAGTTGCTGACTTCAAAACAACGAAAAAAAAGCACGAACAAACCGATGGCAATCTCTGAATCGCAACAAATTACTGTAACAACAACAACAACAAAGACCGCTGTGTGATTGTTTGGATGGCTGGTGTCACCGATTCAGAATTCAAAACGTTCAACAATAGCTTGGCATGCAATATTTATTTGATTATTATTATGATACATTCAGAGTTATTTGCTGAACGAAAAAACGATTTTTTTTGTTCAAGTACTTGCCAATTTGCATCGCCAGTGCATTTGGAACGAGCAGACAATGACGCTATTCGAACAATTTAAGCGATGGCAATTGAGTTCATTAAGACAACTGCAAAGGTTTCGTTGTGATCCGCTTAAGAGCTCTCGCAATTATGTAATTCCTCTCTGCGGCGACCCACAGAGCAGCGATATCCATTGGCAGATCCGTTATTTTGACCCAGACATTGTGGACGGAGTTGGAAGTACGGAGCTAACGAATTGAGCTGAACATTCAATGGTCGACGACCACTTTACTTTCCCACGAAGTCACCAGGAGCAATTAGCGAATCAACTCGAATGACGTTATCACCTTTCATCGCATTCATGGTGGCTGGTCTTTCTCTCTCTGAGTGTCGCTCTATCTCTTTCCCTCTCGATGTTGTCTTCACCGAAAATATACTCATTAGCGGGCATCGTCTTCAACAAAGACGTGAAATGAAATTGAAAAGTGCTTTTTCATTGCGATCTGATGAACTGTACCGTGGCGACGTGAATTATTTGCTTTTTGAATGCAAAATTGACAATTTTTTTTTCGAGCCACTTCGAACAGATGACAAATGACAAGCTAATGCTCGTTCACTGGAACTAAGTGGAAGTCCTGTTAGTCTGACTACCATTGTGATCTGGAACAAACATTCGGATTGGGCATTGTTTTGTCAATCGGATGATGAAATGAGGATTTGCCGGCATTTGGCCAGAAATGACCGGACGAAAGAGAAAAAAAAAACTGCCTCAATTTGATAGTCCAAGTTCATCAAACTTTCATTTTTACTAGAACTGTCGCCTAATCCGAACAATGGCCTTTATTCTCACCAAACACCTGTCATTTTCGTGGAACGTGAGTGCGACGCCGGCAAAACCGCAACCCAAACCATAAAGAAGACGCCAACTCCGAAACTATTGCGCGTAACAAAATCAAATTGTGTTTGGTTTATCGCCGCTCAATTACAATTAAAATAATTTACGAAGGAAAAAACCGGCCACTCACACAATTGCGCGTGGAACAATGTTCTGTGTGGCGCAGTATTTTTCGGGGCAAAAATTCGGAATTGAAATGTCGAGAAATTCGACGGTTCAAACGAACGTGTAATTTCACATGCACAGCAAATGATGAAAACAGAAGCGAAAAGCGAAAAACAAAATCTACAAATTTTTGGCGCATTTAACTTTGCCGAGCACTTTCTCTCTCCGTTCGGAAACGGATCAACTTTGCTGCCGATTGGCCAATCGAACAGAGGCGCTTCTGACATGAATGGAATGGAATTTCCATTTGTTGATACTCAACGTGATTCGGCATGCATATCATCATGGTCGCCAGTTGTTAAGGTCAGTTGTGGCGCAAACACGACAATTTCGCGGAAAACAACTCGACATAATCCACGCATGTTATTGCATTGCTGTCGCAGACACGGAATGCGATTATGAACTGTGAAGTCACCGCACTGAACATGTTTGAATGTCCGATTCGCAATTTTATAATCGCGATTTACAAGTGAAATTTTCATCAATTCGCATTTCATATTTTTCCTTCCATTATTTTATTGAATAATAAGCCTCTGCCGTATGGCCGTGCCACTGACAGCAGTCGCCAAGCCAATGGCAACAATGCGAAATTGTTTGAACAGCCGTGAATTAACCAGAAATGAATGAAACGGTAACTTCGTTCCAATGCTGACGCTGATTGTTGCTGCGGAATTATTGTTTTCGAATCGAGATTTTCGTCGATGATTTTTTTTTCCTCTTCGTTTCGGGCCTTTTTTTTGTTTTGTTTTGTTTTCAACGGTTTTTCTTCTTCGATGATTTTTCATCGGTGCGTTGGATTGCTGCCATTTCGTTTTCATTTAATTCGCGGCGAAACAATTTAAATTGGAATGCAAATTATGAATATGGCGATGATTGAATCAAACAATGAATGGAGCAGATTTGATTTGTTTGTTCGTTTCTCTCTTCATTTTGATCTTCGTTGATTTTGCATGCGGCACGCAAATATTTCGAAAAAAAATAAAATAAAATTCGGCAATTCGATTACAATCATTTTTTTCTCTTTTTCTTTCTGAAATTAATTTTTTTGAACATCGACTGGCTTCCGAAGATGATTGAACAGTTTAACTTTCATTTTCAAACAGGTTCGTGGGCTCGGAGTCGAGTGTCGCTTAACGTGTGGACCCAACGTCGAATCGAACGGGGAGAATAATAAATTTGTGCGTGTCGCTTTTTCAAAGTTGATGAGTTGTTGGGAAAATGCAGAAGTTTGTCGTGAAGAAAAGTAAAAGTGCTCCGACACAGGAGACGGCTGCATCGCAAGTGAAAATGACGGGATATTTGAAGAAGAAGAGAAACGTGAGTAATTGAATGGATTGAATGGAATGGGATTGGCCAGAGCCAGTGCTAATTATAGAGCTGTGATCAACCACAATGCACATTCTTCCTATTCGCATTGTTCGAGCTTGAGGCATTTCCGGTGTGGGATGACACATTGAGCAACATGTGATTCTGACAGTTATTCAATGTTCGTCTTCCAGAAGATGGGCGGCTGGCGAAAATTGTGGTTCGTGTTACAAA
Source organism: Lestremia cinerea (assembly GCA_027564135.1). Lineage (NCBI taxonomy): Eukaryota > Metazoa > Arthropoda > Insecta > Diptera > Cecidomyiidae > Lestremia > Lestremia cinerea. The sequence goes on along the minus strand of JANSTV010055891.1, from coordinate 7,656 downwards.
ATCAATTGTTGCTTTCGTACTCGTCAAAAGAGGATTATGAGAAGAAATTGGCGCCATTCAAGGATGTGCTGAATCTTGTGCCGGGAACCATCATTCGACCAACCAAGGGGCCGCGATTCATCATCGAAACATCGACAAATCTGATTTACACTTACGTTAGTTCCAATTCACTATGACACTCATTCGAGAGTCGCTCATCATTTTTGCTCCCCGTTCGTAGCGCTGTGATAACAACAAGACCTGTTCGGAGTGGATAACTGCACTCGTAGAGAGTCTCTCACGGAATTCCTTTGCCAGCAATCCAGAGAGCAAGCTTCCCATGTGAGTTCCCTGTGAGAGATGCTCCACAGAGCGGCCTTCTAATTGGAATTGTCTCTTCCAGCAAATCCAAAATGCACTACTCATTCGAGAATCTCCAAAAGCTCTCGTCGAAAGTGGCCACTCCGCCGATGGGCTCCTCTTTTGCAACATCCCAGAGCTGTGATTCAATTTATCGTGGAAAAAATGCGACAAATGGGAAATCACTGAAATTGCCGATCGCCCAAAATACAGCGAGACTCATCGAAAGAGTGCACAAACCGAAAGAAGATCGATCGAAAAATTCGAATGTGGAGAAGTGAGTTGGAAATATTGAAATTTGCATCGAAAGAGATTTTTGTTTCAAAACCGCAACCAATCGACCAGCAACAACAACATCCGTCTTGCACAAACGATTAATGACTGCAGAGCGATGCTATTAGTCGATGGAGTGACCGGTCGTCAAACCATATAAGCGTGTGATTTGCGAACAATCATCTCGAAGACTTTGTGGTGACCGCAAATTCGAATCGCTGGTCAACAACCGGATATTCAGATTTTCTAACGAAAGTTTCCACACCATTGATTGACCGACAGCTGAGGTCATCAGACCAGCTGGGCGAAACTAACGAACCGCATCCAGGGCCCAATGCAGCCATTGTTCAATTCACTCTGAACGAGATGCAAATGAATTCAATCGCAGCGCATTCCATTCAAACACCCGAGCAACGTCGATTTCGAAGAGTTTCAATTTCGAAACGAAGCATTCACCAGCTCTGGCTCGTAAACCTGTCGAATTGGAATCGAATTGACGGCGTCCAACATCCGGGCTCACATTCGGAGAACCCTACAGTTTTTCGGCTATTTTTAACGTGATAGTCAAATCAGTGCCAGAGCGTTCTGTTCAACGTCAATTGCGTCGATTAGCTCCTACCCCAAATCGGATGATGGCGTTAAAATGGGTTCCGTTTCAATTAAACTCCAGTTAATATCGATGCCAGTCAATATGCGTTTCGCTCCATTCGCTTTACGATCGAACCGCAGTCTATTTTCATCCGAAGCCAAAAATAAAAACAAAGCCACCCGATCGAAATGGGAAAGAGAAAAAACCAACGACGACGATGGAAATTGAATGATGAACGCGCATTACATGATGGCTGGGCCGAACCTAGTCCATTTCCATTCATATGGCACATTCACACGAGGCACACACAGTGCACGCAGACGACGACGATAACGTCGATGATGACAACAACACCGGTTGAGGCGGCGGCGGCAACGATGATGACGACGACGATCACTTTATACACTCGAGTTATTTTTATTCATTATTTTCCTTTTGGATGAAAGCACCGTTGCTGTTGATGTTGTTGTGTTGGTGGTTGTGGCGCGGGCAATGGTGCTGAGCGTTGTCGTTGTTCAGCCAAATGCATTTGATTCCAAAGCATTATGTTGGTCGGTTGATTCGGTCGTGAGTTTGGGCACAGGCGCGCGATCCGAATTGTAGGTAGATGCGACAGGCACATGTGTGCCGCACCAAGCCGACTTCTACCATCTACCTACATTTTTCATGTTTGTTTGTTTTCGTTTTTATTTTTTTCGTCGTCCATTTCTTTCTCGCAAGCACATATTTGTTTATCACTTGAGCATCGGTTCATGTGTATCCGCTCGTAGCTATAGCCATTCACACGTGTATGTATGTGTATGTGTGCGTGTGTTTGATGGACTTGTGTATGTTTTAGGGTTCAAAACTTCCGATTGCATCAAACTGATTTGAATGTAAATCAGTCGTATGAAGTGCATCGAATAAATCGCATGTTTGGTCGATCTGGCGGTTACAGCAACGGCAAAGCCATGCTCGGCAATAGCAATACCAGCAGTGCCAGCAGTGGTACGGCCACAGATGATCAGCACAGTGATTCTGGAGCGAACAAGAAAAACGGTTTCGATAAAAATAGTAACCGCGAAATCCACACGGAGCCATTGAGGCAAACGAGTGCTAGTGTTAACAGTTCAGGAAATTTGTAAGTTTGTTTTGCTCGTTTGGCTCACATTTTTGGTTTGGTTCGCTCAATCATTTCCAAATCACAGAGCACTGTTATTTTCGCTTTGACGTTGATGTTCGTCGGAGCATCGTCCCATTGCAATCGATAATTGTGCTCAGTGAATGTGATGCAATTAAACGCGATTTTCAGTCTTGCGAAATACACGTCTTGAGTCACAGCACAATGGCCAAATAGACAATGTAATGCATGTGATTTGGATTTTGAAAACGCGATTCAGCGAATGCAGCCAAGTGCGCCGAAAATAATTGGACAAAATATGAGCCGCGTTCATTGTGATTTACCCGATTTCAGTTCGATCGAAGAGCAAATGCAACGGATCTCTTTGGAAAGCGACGTTACGAATGGTAATCCGATGGAAACATCGTTGTCATCACTTCGGTCATCGACGGCATCGTCGTCGATGGGATCATCGCAGGACTCTCCGAAGCGATATGCGAGGGGCTTGGGCGACAATCATGCGATAAATCATGATGATGGCAACGATAATGGGAAACACCATATGACTTGCGCAGCACCGCAAATAGCACCCGTCACCGAGCCCATTTATGCAGTCGTCGATCTCAAGAACAAATACGCACGTCGAGCCAGAATCAAAGAAATGGAGGACACGTCGAACAAAAGCCGCGACCGACCGAATAGCTTTCATGTTACGTCTAGCGATTATGAAGAGGTAAATATTTAATGCGGCGTTTTTTGCGCATCGCTCGTTCTGAGATGAATGCAGATGGCTGCGATGGATAATGACTTCTATTTGCGTTGCAGGTACTTCAATTGGAAAACTGTATCGAGTCACAGGATGAGGACGAGAACGAAAATATTTATGAGCCGGTGAGTGTTCCGGCGACTTTGTCAACAACCGTGCATTCGTTAATCGTTTGTCGTTTTTCAACGCAGATCAACGTACCGGAAATCTCGCCAAAGAGCCCATTGTGGCGTTACTTCTCGAAAATCAACATTGACGCGTTGGTGGAATACACCCGAAGGAAGAAAGACGGCAAAGAGGACGCAACGACTGCTTCGACGTTCTCGGATATTCGGAAGCGTTTCGGACACCATCGCAAATCGATCAAGAATCGCATGAAAAAGTTTTACAATCGGAGCGGCACGGACGTCATCAATGAGAACGAAGACGATTTGGGCAGTCAAGGGGCATCTTGTCCGTCAGCGTCAGCATCGGACAGCGGCACGCAGTCCCTTTCGGAGAATAGTTCAGAGAAGGGGAATTGCGCTCGAAATGAGGTGGATCAATTCAGGAAACGAGATCGACATCTGTTTGGCAGCATTGGCCTGCTGAAGAAGTCCCGAACGTCACTTTGCCTGGGGGAGGTCGCTCCGCGCAAGAAGCATTTCGTCAACAACGAAGTGCAGCTTCCATTGAAGAAGAAGACGACTAAGCCGTTTGTTGAGAAAGTATGTGACAGCCCTCCGTTCATTCTCTTTGCAACACTGAATTTGGCTTTCTCGTCTTTTCCAGAGCAAAAAGTGCCATAGCAAATTCTACGCAAACATTTGATGGAAGTGAACCGTTAGAACAGCAGCTCAAACGGTCTCAGCTCACTGATAACGACTGTGGCAGTTTTGCTGTTTCAAAGAAATTATAACCAAATGAAAATCTGAAGATTTATCAAATTAATTAATTAAACAACGCTTAATGTCAAAACATGAAAATTAAATTCAATTCGAAAAACAAATGAAAAATTATTGATTCTCTGAAGGCTCATCGGTGGTTTTGTGAATTGGGCAGTTCCAGAAATTTGTAACGGGCAAAGTCGACGCGGTAATGCGCTGTGGTATAGTTTGGGTCATTTGGGTCCTTTAGCCGTCGTTCACACGCGTCAATCATTTGCTGGCGCTTGTCGCTCTCGCTCTCAACCTCTGATCGTTTGACCCGACTGAGAACGTTTCGCGAGAGCGGCTTTGGAAGCTGCCGGCGTTCAACTTTTGACCGTTGAGAGCTCGTCGATCTGGCTGAGTGGAAGTGAGGTGATGTGCTGCGGCCCTGCTTTCCGGCACGCAACAGATTTTCGATATCCTCCGAAGCCGATTTCCGGGAAGAAATGCTGGGGGAAGTGGCGAAGAAATTGATGGACGAACGGGTGTTGAACGAGCTGACAGAGGACGAGCCGAATGGGTCCATTAGCGATGCGGAAGAACTGATCGACGAAGGGTGGCCCAAATTGGACATCAAGCGATTGAACTCCAGGCTATCCGCCCATGATATGCTTGGGATTGTTTTGGAATTGTCTTGCGTTGTGGGTGCTGGAAAAGGATGGCAGACTGAATTCAGTGGATTCATTCGAGCTGACTTTGTTAAATCGGTTGTGAGTCGAAAGGGCTCACTGGTGTGACGATTGAGCGCACTCGGTTCTTTGAAACTGTGATTGTTCATTTCATCCAAATCCCTCTGTGGAAGATCCGACCCGAAATTCGATTGAACGCTAGCGTTGTCTTCGTCTTGCACTTTGTCCCGAGAGAAGTCATCGTCGGCTAGGGCCTTCAGAGTGAAGCGATCCAGAGGAGGGTCATTCAACTCAATGTCTTCATCGTCTAAATTCCACACTCCGCTCAGGTTAAAGGCCGATTCAGCTGGATTCTGTTGGGGTGGAATACACTTTCCTTGAAAGATTCCCCTCAGAATATCTACGAAAGACTCTTGCCGGTTGGTCCGTGTTCCATTCATTGATGATAAAACATTTCTGGAGAATTTGTAGTTTTGTGGCCCCTTCAGCTCGTCCCCGCTTGAATCACTGTCGCTGAAGAGTCCCGACAACTGAATCGACCGCTCGAACGACTCGTTATCCTTCTGCCCGGGGTGATTTGGAATATTGAAACATATTGAGTTGGGAAGATCATTCTCTTCGTTTGTGACGCTGTCGATTCCAGAATCATCTGCTGGGTGAAACTTAGCAACAATCTCATACTCCATCTCGTTGATGTCTGATGATTCAAGATCCAATTCCGTCCTCAAAAAAGACTTAGCAGTTATGAAACCTTCGATTTCACTTCGATCATTAGGTTCTCTGTTTAATTTCGCAACTGATTGCAACTCAAACTGTGCATCCTCGATGGAGGCAGTAGCCGTCTCTATTGGTTCTTGCGGTTTCATCTGCGTCAGACTTTGGTCGTACCCAAAGTCATACAGCGCCGAAGGCGATAGTTCCGTCTCAGTTGTCTCTGGCAATGGTGAGGCGGTGGAATGATCAAGTTTTTGTTTCTTAAGCGCCCCAAAGTTCATCAACTTGGCCACGCCTTGTCCGTCAATCATATGCGCGGTACGCTTGAAAGAATCTTTCAATTTTGACGAGAATCTCTCTGGCCCAGCACAAACGCCTGGATTCTCTGGATTAACATCGATCTCAGAAGCGTCTAACATGATGGCCCGCTTCTTCGGTACGAAATAATTTGTGATCTTTTTATGCTGTTCCGGAACGATCTCCTCTGGAAGATTGGACTTTCTTTTCTTCGTCTGTCTTCCAACTAATCGACTTTTTCCTTTCGAATCAAGGGATTCCTGTCCCTCTTTTGAGTTGCAAACAGATATGACGGGAGCTGGGTATAGAGTAGAGTTCACGATCGATGTGTCGTCCATTGTGATCGTGGCCATCTGATCGATACCAACTGAAAGAGATCCCTCTAATTATATTACCTATGCATTCGTCGAACCACAAACCTAATTTTTGATGCACCAGATATGCCGTCATGAGCGAAGCATCATTTCGAATCTTAAACTTCCGCTCGTACGAATTATACTCGCTCAAGATGAACTGCCTGTGAGGGGAATTCAAAGAACTGAAGAATATTCTTGGAGACGAGAACCACCCTGCACTCACACATTGTCGTTGAAATGGATGAGCTTATTGCTTGAATCACCCACAACCAAAGTGACACCACTGTTCGCTTCCTGATGATAAACGTACTTGGGATTGGTTTGTTCGACAGTAACCACCAGTAATTTCCTCTCCGTTCGAAGCGTCATTGTGTAATTCGGCAGCGTGGAAAGGCCATCGATGATATCTTCTCCAAATGGCATGGCCTTCTTCAAGATCTGCAGGGGAAAATGGGTCAAACTGAAAACAATTCTCCAAATCAAAATCGTCCCAGCTCACCGTCTCCAACTGCCGAGGATCCGAACTCAAAATCGAATGAATCGTGGTCTTTCCGTTTTCTGCAAGAGTTTTCGAGAATACTTGACCAATCTTCCGAACCTGCTTGCTGACATACGGCGAATTCTCCCAAAGGTTCGCTTGAAAGCATTTGGCCAAAATGACAGCCGAAACCAAAGTCATGAAACTTCCGCCAGGTTTGGTCACTGGAAAGGATTTGATATATTCGACCAGACATTTGCAGATGCGATCAGCCAATCGTATCATTGCTACTGATTCGGACTGCAGGCCCAGATCTGGAATCGATAAATTCCCAAGCACCGCTTGGATCAAGCTGAAAAGAGGACAGACATTCTTCACAGTCCATTCGGCAAGCGCTCCGGGGAGAGTTTACCAGGAAACCTTATCTGAAACGGATTTGATCCGTCCTTCGATTGGAAATCGTATCCCATCCTTGCTACTGCTCAAATTCAACGCATTCAACGTCTTCTTATCGGCAACACGGAGTGGACTCTCCGACAGTTCACTGCATTCCGTTATCAGATTGAAAATTTGCAACAAATGCTCATTCCCTTTCAGCTTGTGAAAGAGCTTCATCGTTTCAAACGAAATATAATATCGGGCCATCAGCCGTCCAAAAACGGTTCCCACGATAGGCTTCTCCGCAATAGATTCCCTCGTGACCAAGCCGTACCGGTCCAAATCCTCAATCTGACCGATGCACATTTCTGCGAAGAGACCAAAAATCAAAATCAAAATCATTTTCCGATCTGACCCTCAAATGGCATTCATTCAACTAATTGAATTTAGGCCAAAATATTTCCAAAAGGTCATTCACATGTTTGTTCCGATCGAGCCAATAAATCAAACGATGCGAATAATTATTTTGGCATTTCGAAGACAATTAGCCGATTGAACGCGATTGTCGTCGGTTGTAAGCGAGAGCCGCCCGCAAAAGAACACGATTCATCGTTCAGTCCTACGAGTGGTATCTCACCTTCCAATTTTCGTTCCACCTCTTCCTTAGCCATCGCCGGCGCGAAGCCGTAAAGACCGGGATTCTTGATAGCTCGCACGTGAAGAAACGTTGAGCGAATCCATCGCATGGCTGCATCGACATTGGTGATTGTTTGCAGCACAATTTCCGAATTGATGTGCTCGGCCAAGTGTTTATGCAAATGGGACTCAAC
>JANSTV010055880.1:0-12948 GCA_027564135.1 Lestremia cinerea | reverse complement strand
TCACCTGAAAATATCCATTTCACTTCACATCACCAGCACATGAGACATGACTAATGTCCGTTTTGCGATTGTCCAACGACGTCGACACACATTCGACAAAGACGGCAACTGGCAGATATTCGATTCGCTACCTGAAAGAATCAATGGAGAAGAATCGAATAAATTTCTTTTGAAACATTTCATTGAATTTAGTTTTGATGTGTGTGTGTGTGTGAGAGAGAGAGAGGTATGTGCCTTTGTGTCCGGAGTGTTAGTCGACATTGTTCAGGGGCTTTGGTCATCGAATGAATTATTTCAATAAAATGCTGGTGTTGTTCATCTTTCCGACAGTCGAAGTTTGGAGGCGATGAACTGCGGTAGGCAGCACCATTTCAAGCCCTGTTGGCACAAAGAGAATGATGACTGTTTGCATTGTCACCAGGTGGGTGTTTCATCAAATTGTCAGGTGGTCGGGAATTGATTGATTGGGTTGTTGGACATTCGATTACAAACCCCCACCCGCCGGGCATGACACGACCACTCTGGCGAAGTTCAGGCTAATTTCCACGAGAACACTTTTAGACATCAATCACCGATGTTCTGAACGGTGTTTAGCTGAAGCGCTCTTCCGGAGCGAGCGTTGATTAAAAATAATCGTGATGCACCGGTTCAATGCATAAACCATCGAATGTTTGCAGTCACAAACTGCAAGAAGAAGCATCCATTTTGAACACTCGGGCCCGGTCCGTTCAGTACGCTGCTGTGTGTGTGTGTGTGTGCGCTCGTCAGTTTGGCCAAATTCTCCACAGAAAACAATGAAATTTACGAACTTTACTCTTCACCAGTCCAAGTGATAACAATAAATTAAACTCGAATCGAAAGAAAATTTCCGAAAACGAACAAACACAATTCTCTCCCGAAGTGGTTGTTTTCGATGTCAGTGGTTCATGTATCCGAGCGCTGTGTGTGCTTCGAGGGAGGGAGAGGGGGAATGCGAGCTGGTGTGCGAATACCAGACATGAGCCAATGGCACAGTGAAATGGATATTGCAACAATTTAGCGTGCAGAATCGTTGAACCAGAAATGAAATAAATTTCTTTCAAGTTTCGGATCGGAATCGATCCGATGGAAGACGCAAGGCATGGCTCGCGGCGAACAGGCAACAAACTGTCGTCTGTTTTGGCGTGAATTGTCGATTCGGTTTCAGCACAAGAACTCTGGCGTTTCTGCAAATGCTTTGATGCAATATTGATTCGGAGCGTTTCTTCAGAAGATCCATCAAACTTGAAGGATTCTCAAGGGCAATGTTTGGATTTGCTTTTTTTAATGACTAGCAGTCACAGTGGAACCCTCTGCGGGAATCTTCAAAGCATTTCAGACGCTTTGTTTCCGTAATGGGTGCATTGTTAGGCGCTCGTGGATGGCCTTAATGTCTTTGAATGCTCTTAATTTCGTGCAAAGAAAAGAGCTAATGGCCAAAGTCAAAGGGAAGGTCTCTCTTCGCCAAATGCAGAGCATCGAGCGCTTTGGCAGAACTTCGATAATTAAAAGCGACAACGAAAACTCCTCCACAAAATGGATGACGCTCATAAACCGGTTTGACGATAGTTTTCGGGGCAGATGGCTACGCAGTGGCAAAGTAACGATGGAATTGAGTTAGCAACAACAGCCAGTTCAACATTGTTACGAGAACGGAAAGTTTATTTTCATGCGATGAAATAACAAGAGTCAATTGTCGAATGGATGACGTCACTTGTGATGGATGCGAAATTTCCATTGCAATTGTTTGGCCAACACGGGAGGGTGCTGAGCACTTGTCAATTTCGATGAATTACTTTCATCGCAATTGGCTTTGCTGGGTCAGGAGGCGGCTTCGTCGCTGCCATCGTCCGAGATGTGAGCAACTCTATGCGATTGTTGTTGGACAAGGCGAGCTTTTTTCGCAGAGACCGTTTTACGGATTAAGTGAACGGCATTTTCCTTGGAAAAGTAATTTCCGAAAGGATTTACATCCGTTCCAAGCCGCAAAGAGCAGTCTTATGAAAAACTGGCCATCAGTTGTAATCAGCATCGTAATTTATCGTCATTTCCCTTCGACTCTGATTCGCTGGGAAATCCAATCTTGATTTCAATTCGATGAGAAATTGCGATGGTCGATCTCGGCAGTTCCATTTACTCGGTTTCCATTTTCGCATTACTAATTTGGTCGAGTTGCATTTCTGTTCCATTTGAAATGAATCAATCCCTTATGCAGTTCAATCAACGACTGATCGATCGATCGAAATTGTGTTTGATTAAAGTTTACTGGCATCGTTGATGGGCTTCTCATGAAACTTGCTCGAACACGATAGCATTGACGATGTCCAAACAGTCAAAACTCGGAATTTAATCAAAGGTCATCGGAGGATGGAGGCTCAGACATCAAGGACCTTTAAACTCGAAAAGCGAAACCATCATTTAATTCGACATGTGGCTCCATCAATCAAATTTCGTAATTATTGAAACGGACAAGCCAGTCAACCGGAATCTGTTGAGGGGTTGCGTATCGGTCGCTTTCATCCTGTGGCACAAGCCATCTCCGAAAAGCATGTTATCTCTCTGACTGATTCATCAACAGAAAGACGATTATAAATAATTAGACGAATCGATTTCACCGAACTCACCGACCAACGCTTCATTCGCATTACACAATTATTTACACAATTCATCCATTTTGGAATGCCCATCGAGGAATGCTCAGATGAATTTTGATGTGCGAGGCTATTGGAGCTGCTGGGCAAATACCGTTGCCTGCTTGAATTGAAATTCCCTCAAACCAGCTCAACGGACAGACAACATTCTCACTGCTGACGTGTGTTATTTCTGGTCGATCATAAATCATAATCAATGGTTTCTGTTTGCACAGCAAATACAATTCCATCCAATGATTTTTATTGTTGTTGTTTTATTGCTCTTTTTGTTTGAACATTTTCTCAATAATCTGAAGCTGGAGCTTCGGGCCATCCCGTTGAGGATTAAAGAGTTATCCTGGGCCACAATATTGAGATGTATTCTCTCCTCTCTCTCTCTCTCTCTCTCTCTCTCTTTCTCTCTCTCTCTCTCTCTTTCGTTCTTTCTCTCTTTCTCTCTTTCTAGCTCACTTGTTTTCTGCTTCTCTCCCTCTGTTTCCCTCACATTCTCTTCCTCTATCTTTCTCTCTTTATCTTTCTCTCTCTTTCTCTTTCTGTTTCTTCCCTTCCCCATCTCATTTTAACCTCAATTCCACCTCCGTTCGATAGCTTTCTCAAGAGCCCATAACCGCAACCGGATTTACTAATTTCACTGAAACAAGGGATCCATTTGTCGTCGTGATTTATTGTTACGCAAACTTCGTCTCAACAATGAGCCAAGTGTCAAATTCAGTCATTTGATATCTCGACAAGTGTCAAAAAGTCGATTCATAGGGCATAGCCATTGTCATGGCAGCTGTATGCAGTTTGAAGGGTGCTGAAATGAATGTCAGCCAAACCATGACCCCGACCAAAGGTGAATCCTTAATTTGCGATAAATTTTCGGATGAATCTCGCACGGAGGATGAGTCCAAGCGGACGCCAAATCGAATTGCACAAGCAACTCCATTGTCCTCCATAAAATGGGCGTTGAATATTCAAGAACAAATAAAATAATAGAATGGCTTGTTGATTGGACTGCGGTTGAATTTGGCGAAAAGATGACATCAACAAAGCAATATTCCGACGAAATCTCATTGGAAAGCCAATGCCACAATTGAGTAAACATATACGATTCGCCTTACAAACGAAACAATAACATCGACAGACAGAGGCTAATAGCCTTTTTGAAAATCCCCCAAGTTTTGTTCGCATCGCATCTTGTTGTTCATTTGCAGGGGGAAAAACGGTTCGAGCGGCAACCATCCGATGAATTGCGTTTTCTATTCCAGGATGCCTGTTTGTTTTAGCAACAATGTTTTGGAAAACTTGTCGTTGAATGGCATGTTGTCGAATAACCAGAAAGAAGACGATTCGGTTAATGTTTGTTCGGATTGTACGGAAAATTTCCAACAATTTCAACGTCAAGTTTTGCAAATTTTACCGTTGAGAACTTTTACTCGGCAATGATGAATTATGTCTACTCCAGTCTTCTCCGTCAATATCAACCAAACGTTAACTGGAATGGCGATGAGTTGGAATGTGACCGTTGGGGGAATTTCAAAGATTCAAAAACATTTGTTGTTCTATTTGGATTGAAGAATGGCGATTGTGTAAACAGTTGGCGAAGCAACAAAATAGAATTGGCTTGACATCAGCGATTCGAAAACGCATCGAAAGCAACCGCATTCACCGTTCACTCAGCAGCCAAGAATTGTCAAATTGTTTCACTTATGAGAAATTACTTTGTCGATTCTCATACAGGATCATCCCCGGAACAATGGGCTAAGACGACACTGAGGACGAGAACGAAGACCATGTCGACATTAATGATGACGACGTCACACGGCGAGGGCAAACAGTTCAGCAAATTAAATTACATTCAGAATAAATCCATTTTCGTCTCTCAGCTTTTCCCCGTTGTCGTAATGTGCTTCGTTCACATCCATTTTGCTTCATTCCATGATGAAAATTCCCAAACGAAAATTCATTTAATGGCTTTGCCGTCTTGTCGGTTCGGTCTCTTCTTGAATACATTTCGGGCCAACGAAATGTTTTGCATTGTGTTTTCGTATGCGATATGCGATACAAGCATTGTAATCAGTTTAATGTGTTATCTAATGTGTGGAGATAAAGAAAGTTTTCGACATGCGCGACCAACCGAATGATTTTCATTGAGAAATATCTTGGGCTCACATCTCTCTGACTTGTTCGGGTTCGCCCCGAAATTCAGACGGTAATCCATCGATTGCCGTTCATTGAATCCTCAGCAGGACTTTTGGATTAGACATTTCGGATGCTATCTGCATCACTTCAATGTTGCAATCCATTCACACGGTGGACCATTTAACCCGAAACTAACCGATCTTCTGTGTGTCCCATTGCCCGTACATCTTCTTTCTAATTAACGTCAAGTTAACTGCATTCAGCCAGTTGTTGTGTAATCGTTCGGATGGATGGTCGAAAGGTCCATATCGCAAACGAAAATCGAACATCAGAATTACCGGAGCGCCCAGACCGGAAGGGGCCATCATTCACCAGATCAGTATCGAATTCATACAGCAATTGAAAAGGAGAAACAGACACCTCGATAAAAGCAACACCAAAAACAGACGGCAAAAAAGAATCTCCTCTTTTGGGGAAAATAAACTTTAAAAACAAATTTACTGTAAATTAGATGTGGAAATGTATTGATGGCGAACCGACTGGGTTGAGGTGAATCGAATGAAATCGTCAATTGGGAATGGGCAAGGCGATACAATTCACAGCGAGATAATGTTGAATGGACGAATTCACAGCAAAGTTTCGAATGCGGTTCTCTGTGCAAAACGGATCCAAATTGAGTTTCTGGTCAAAATCGAGAGAAAAAAAATATTGCCGACGGGCAAATAAATTTGAGGAAACCTTTGTTGGACGGTCGGGTGTCAGACATAGTCATCTTTACGAGCTTTTATCATTGGGTTCGTGCGAAAGCTGAAGGCGATATGCTTGAATCGACCAGAGGATTATGTTTTTTTTTTTCAATTGGCTTTCGCCATATCGACATTTGGCGAGACAATGGGAGAATGATTAAAACCGAATTACTATCCGTTTGCATTGGACCGTTGGGTGTTTGAATTGCCGAAATTTGGTCAAGACCGAGCCTGGAGGCCTGTCTGTGGGGGCGTATCCATTTTCAATGACCAACGTTAAATTCAAAGAAAACAAGATTATTCAAAGTAAATGATAAAATAACAGAGTCTTCGGGTCTTGGCACGGACGACAGAAAGTAATTTCGTGTCTTCAATGTGGCGCTCATGCATACTCCTCGGCTGCTTGAGTCACACTCAAAACAATCTGCTGCCAACATCAACGGCACATTCAAATCGATTGATGAATTCTCATCACGTTATCGCCGACGAAATGATTCATTGATTTATCGATCCATTCCCGTCCATGATTTCAATGATATCATCAGCACATTCAAGCCAAGCAATAATTCGCAAGCAGCAGCCAAAAATTGCTCTTGATGATCTTTCAATTTGCACCACACGCAAAACTGATGACTAAACTAAATCGTTACATTTGGCTTTGGTTTAAAATATCGCAAAAATAGATGGTTGCTACGTGAATGAATGCCACCAAAGTGAGCTCGAACAAGAATCGATGATTATGTGTTGAGCACAAGTCTATTTTTGGGCTCCAGTGCAACAGACATGATCCAGACATATGAACGGTGCAACGTCATTGAATGCCGGAGCGGATTTATTCGATTGAATGGTTTTATGATTCGACAAGTTTTGGATAAAAGTTTGTTCGTTCGGAAAGTGCATTAAAATCAGAATATGGTTTGGCGCATGTAGATGTTGTATTCATGGAATCGTTGACCGAGAACGATGATCATTGTTGACCAACGGGTTTGCAGAATGAAGCTGATTCCTCTTTGAAAGTGCTTCAAGCTGATTGGTTGAAACGGTTGGTTCTGAAATAAAACTGTTTGCTTTGAAAACGTTGTGGTGCCTTCTTCCCCTTTGTCTTTCGTGAAAGAGAAACCCATCAACGGAAAATACACAAGTAATTAGCACCACTTCAGTTTATTCACTGCGAAGTCACTCCATCAAAAGCACCTACTCCTGTACAATCTCAACTCGCACTCGATGGGAATTTCTTCTTTTTTTTTTTAATGAGAATCCATCTAATGCAACATAATATCAGAAACAACATCAACAACAATAATCCAAATATTTACGAAAATCATAAAATTATTCAATGATGAAAATCGTCTTGAATTATCAGGCATGGCATCTCGTTCGTTCGATGTTACTGTCATATCAACTGACAAAGTGAAGAAGAGAGAAAGCAAGAGAGAGAGATGGAATATTTGCGCTCAGCTTCAACTCTCAACCACAATGGTGGTGTTGCATGTGCTTCCGTCAAAGAAATATTGAAGCACAATTTCGGTTGAAGAAACCCATGTTGGCGCTGGCATCACGACCGATGAATGACACACCGAAACCCATCCGGTTGGAAAGAAGAGGAAGAAATATTTTATTTTTATTATTAGTCGAATATTTCATGCCAGCCTCTGAAAACCACTTGACACGAAAAACTCATAAATACAGAATCATGGTGGTGATGTTGCTGGGGCGGGAGTGGGTAAGACTGAGTGGTATAGTAAAAGTGAAATCAGGGATCGTCGGAGAGATTCGCACGATGAAACAAGAGCAAGAAAATGGGATTGATTTCCACACAGAGTCTGCCTGCAAGATGAGCTTGTCAATTCCATACAAATCATCCGCCATGCGGGGTTGATTCGTGGTGAACACTCTGACGAGAATCTATGGCAGAGGTGTCGATAAACGAACCGTTCGCATTTCCTCATCGGAGACAGCTCATTGGCATCGATGTTGCCTTCCGTAGCGACACCACTCATTCCATGTCAAACAACGGCTGGCAGCACAGTGAAAATATTAAAATGGTCCTCGTCAATATCACGGCCGCGCTTGATAATTCATCGTTGACGTACACACACACGCTCGACAAATTCGTCAGAGAGAAAAAAAACACAAAAAACGAAGAAAATTTTAATAATCATTTTCCAATGTCGCGGCTGTGGGTTTGGATCGACGGGAGAGCGAGAAAAAAAAACAGAAAAAACGCCTGGAAGTTGGCCTGAAATGCGAAATTAGGCTTAGCGCAGCGATCGAAATACGATGGAGGAGGTTTGCCATTGTTGATTTTTCCGTTCCTTTCCGTTCACTTAGCTTTTCTATTTCATTTCCTTCTCTTCGTTTCCGCGCGTTCAACGGAATCTCATCAGATTATTTTTTCCCATGGAAATTGTGTCAAATGCATTTAAAATTCATTATTTTGGGGAGGAATGGAGAGGGGGCGGAGAAGTGAGGTTTGCGAGGGCTCTTGAGTCAATTGGTTATTTTTTTGCGTGGAATCAAAACGATCTTTCGAACGACCCATTTTATGGGGTGTCGATGGTGAACTTGCGGTGCGCTCGTACCTTTCATGCGATGATTAAATTGTTTTCCATCGTCTAACACCATTGTTATCACCAGCATATCCAAACACCTCATTGAATTCACCATCATTGAAATCCTTTCCATCAAACAGTCGTGAAACGGAAACAAACGAGAAACAGAAGAAATTGATTTTCATTCGTAAATCCGACAATCCTCGTTGCTCTCATCGTTGAGCAAACACGCACTGCCGAAAGAATGATCCGAGAACCGAAAGAAATCTCTTTTGAAATTTAACAATTTACTTTTATGAAATTAATGTAATAAAATATTAGCTTTATTTCGCAAAATGAATATCTTTTGTGTTGAAATGATATTTTTGTATGAATAATGGGCGGGGAGGGAGGGGAGAGGCCAGGCCACTAGATGAGTGTGGCTGTGGGCGAATGGGCGGATGTATGTTAGTGACAGTGTCACACATGAAAGGATGACGCTGAAACGTTGTACGGCGAACAATACTCGGGTTCAGTTACGTTTTGATATGTGGCACGTGGTGTGCTTCGGCATGCTGTGGCAAGTTCGAAATTGAGTGGTGGCGTCGCCTGTCGGTGCACAGACAACGATGACACTGCTCGACAAACCGTAATTGTACCACGCGTGTGTGTTTGTGTTTGTACGGCCGAATTCCATCGACTGAACTGTGAACCGTAGCATAAGATGCGATTCGGAAAGAGAGCGTACACCTGAAGGAAATTGCCAGGTTAATAAATATTTATGACTTTGGGAAAAGAAGATTAAAATCGCAACTGAATTCGTTGGATATTCCTCACGCTGAACTGTAATATGTCTGCCAAATGGTGTATATTCTCACATGGCATATATTCGCTCGACTAGGCCACTGCCATTGCAACGCGGAAGCGAGCGGAGCAAACAGCAAAAAAAAATGATTCAGTTTCTCTTTCACCATCTTTCACCCACATCGAACCATCCACCCTGTTGACGGTCTCCTTTTTTTCGGCTCGTTGCTTTCTGTTTCGACGAATCGAAGGTGAACCGAAATGCTTAACCCGAAAAAAGCAGGCAAAAACCAACAAACAAACAAAAAAAATGGGAGAATGAAAACGAGACGGTGAAAGAAAAAAAGATATTATTTTTTTGCGCTCTTTCGTTTTATGTCGTTTCGGCTTCGAATGTAATGCCAAGGTTTAACATAAATATAATAAACATGCTACTTTCAGTGCGGCGCCCACCAGCCACTGTTGCTCGATCCATCGACATCGAACCTAATCTATTCGCGTTGAATGCCGCCGATCCGAAATCGAAACTAAGCTGGCAAATATGAATTCAATAAGCATTACATGTCATAGTTTATGCCGGGAACGATGGTTGAATGGGTTCGTCGGCGTTTCCACATGTGTTGCGATTGATTTTTGGCCTTAACCGAAATGAATTACTCGGTCGGATTTGCCCTTCGACGGTGGATGGATGCTGTGCGGGGGCGAGGCATCTCTGTCGCCAAGGCTAGTGGAGGTGGGAATGTTGAGCGCTATTTGCGTGCGACCAATGACCCAAAACGGTAAAACCCGAAATTTATCTTTCCATACCAACAAGACAAGACCTCGCTGTTCAATCAGCATTTCTTATTCAATTCATTTGACTGGGTTTTTTTGCGCTTGAGTTTCTTCTCAAAACGAGAGACTCTTTTGAAATCAATGCGATCATTCAGTTTGCAAACGTTTCTTTTCATCTCGGGTAATATGATTTGATGGCTTTTCAGTTCTTCTTTTCGCATACACACACATACACACACCTACACATACATACACACACACAGCGTGTGCGTGATTAATAGCTCGAATATGAACTAAACAAACACTCTAATTCATTCGCATTCGAATTATTATTTCAGACGCTTCGTTATTTTCATTCGAATAAAGCTATGAAAGAGCGAGAGAGCCAACGCCCGAACGAGATACATATATCGCATCGCAACCAGATTATTTCTGTTTATTGATACAAAATCAGCGAATTCATGTCATGATTCGACCATATTGCCTCTTCATTTTCATTCAGTTTCAGTTTTCAACTCATGGAAAATTGTTAATAACATTCTGAGTTGGCGTTCGGATTTTCGTTTTTCCTTCCTCGTTTCCTCGTTGCGTTGAGCCTCGTAGGTGCCAACACCAACGTCCTTGATGTTATTTTCGAGGTGAAATTCCCCACGAAACTTCTTCAGGCATTGATGCGTTTGAGCCGGGAAAATTCTTTGTTTGACAAAAGCGATGGAAAAAACCGAATGCGTGAAGAAACCCAGTCGGTGGAAAAGCAGTTGGAAAATGTTACCTGTCAAATATGAATAATTTTCACCAAGATTTTCCACATATTTCATTGCCGTCTGGCATCATCAAACTTTTGATTTGGGTTATTTGTTTCGGGCAGATGATTGGAGAGACGCAGCATCGAGTCGTGTGATGAGAATGCTCGAATAGGAACGCATCGAGTCAAAACTTCGATCCCATCAATTGAATATCACCGCCACAACGCCACCACAACGCCACGAGCAACCCTCAACACGGCATTCGGTTCGATTTCACGTGGATGCCAGCTTAATTACATCAACTCCATCTCCGCAAGCATTCACAAGAGCCACTCATCAGATTGTAAGTCGTCTCTTATGGAGGCAATTCCCTTGGCGTTGGATATTCTGGAAATCTCTTATTTATCAACTGTCGATCACCCAAACGTCATCCAATTCGTACGTGGGCTATCACATCCAATTTGGCTTATCCCCAATCAAAGGCAATCACTGAGAAATCGCTTGATGACACGAAGCTCAATGATTGAATTCCATACGACGAGGTCGCTCGCGCGCGTTCCGATTCGAGCACAGATTCGAGATGGAAATATAAATTCACTTTGTGGATGATTTCCATATTTCCAAAAAACGAGAAAAAAGAGAAAAAAAAATGTTGATAAAAGCCCAAATTATTGCTGGTAATTTAATAATTCGGTAACGCGCGCACATTTCACGAAATTTGCGTGTGATGAGAATGCTCAAATAGGAACGCACCCATTGACGACAATAAATAGAAAGCAGATGAGACGTGTTTTTCTCTCTCTCTCTTTCTTTTTGTCGGTTAAGTGAATTTCCTCTTTCTTTCTGTATGGATGGCGTGTGGATGGCTCGCATTTGAGGTTTGGGCCGAATGGTTGAAGCACGAGTAATCTTCAAGTGCTCCGCATGAATATTAGAATTGGTCGTGCCGTCTTCCTCTCCCCTCCAAAGTAAGGGCTTTTGTTACGGTTTCCCGTAAAACATCACTCCCCACCATCCTGATTCCATTGCATCCACACCGCACCCAAGACCCATTGAATCCAGCAGCACCGACAGCACTGAAGAAAGGCAATAATTAAAATTAATTTTTCAATATACCTTTTGGGGTTATAAAAAAGAAATGAGTGTTAAACCATTAAAACCCATTTGCTTATTCTTTTATCGACGACGCATCTCAACATAAAGCATGTTGTGCTGTTTGCGGGTGTGTGTGAGAGGTGGCTTTGTTTGGCGTGCTGTTCGCCAAACGTGTACATTGTTCCGTATGACATGGAGGTGCTTAGCCATCGGCAAGTCATGTCCTCAAAGTGTAAAGTAACTCGATTCCTGTTGAACCCCCATTTCACATAAATTTTTTTTTTCTTTACCTTTTATTTTCCATTTTCCATTTTAACTTTCAGTCATAATCATAATCTTAGAACGTGTTATAATCCGTTTATCTTCTCAGGTTTATCATAATGAATGGGGCATCCAGCAATCGTATATTCTTCTTATGCTAAATACCTTTTTCGGTTGCGGGGGAGGGGCTATGGAAATTTCGTAGCCGCATGCATCTTGTCCCATCTTGTGCCCTGCCAAGCATACCGACATCACCAAGCAGAGACCCATCTCTCCGGCGCTCAGCCTCATATTCACGTTGATTTGATTTAAGACATTTTATTATTATTTTTCTTTCGTTTTCTTTTGCCTCGCTCGAAAATTCATTTCGCAGATGGCCGGCTTGTGCAAATTAAATGACGGCATCAACGGGATATGTTGCGTCTCACTCGTTCCACAAGGAATATTTCACACTGTGATCCGACCATTTTGAATGTCATCCAGTTTGGGCTCGAATGCCATTGGGTTTTATGTCTCGACCAAATCTACCTCGGTTTTGATGTTTGTTCAACGCCCAACGGTGAATGAAGAGATATTAGTTTTGACAAATTATGAGATTCCATCAAGCAAACTCTCCCAACTAACTCTCTATCGATCTTGCTTTCGCATTTTTTTCTCATCTCTGTGATACATCTCCTTCTGAAAGTTTCTCAATCAATCATCTCGAGATATGTTCGCACCGAGAAAAAATCCATTCATATTTCGATGGAAACAAAGGGAAAAAATTGAATTTTAAGTGAATTACACTAAAATGTTGTATCATCGGCAACGGCACTAAAACAATGAACCGAACGACGGCAAAGTTTATCCAGGAATGATGAATTTTGTGCGCTGAAACGAGAATCGGTGCGGAGATAATGTCGATGGTGCTGTTTGAAACCGTTTCCCAAACTGGAACTAGTTGAGCGCCAATGTTAACTCAATGTTTGACATTCGAAAGCGAACATACATGGTTGCGCTCAGACAATCATCACCATAGACATGAATACATTAATAAACTTAAGAAGAAAATCTTGTCTCATTGTGAGTATGCAGAGAACTAACGAAACGTTAAAATGAGAGTAAACAGGAACGCGCGCGTCCCACTCAACAACGAAATTTTATTTTATGTCGTACCTGGGAATTGAGATTAAGAGTAAAACTTTGCTTTATGTTGAAA
>JANSTV010055869.1:0-12949 GCA_027564135.1 Lestremia cinerea | reverse complement strand
TCTTCGTGACGCAACGAAGTGCTCGAGAAATCTAGGGGACAGTAGCCCCAAGTACCGCACGCACAGACTGTCATCTAACTCACCGTCGATCGATCACTTTTAACACCATTTCGACTCAACACTAACTTCACATAAACGTTCAAAACGATTAATTAAATTTAATTTCTTTTCCCATCGAAGTTATTTTCCAATAATTTTTTTCAAACAAATTTTATTTTTGCCATTCGCGCCTTTTTTGGTTTTTCAAATTTTAGGATTATTTTGACAGCAGTGAAGAGCCGAATGAACGAACTCCTGTATGTAATCCAATAAGTATTTTTTCATCAAATTTATCTTCATTTTATTTCGTTTTGTTCTACTTTGGTTAATTCTCCATTTGTTTTTCGAATTCTAAATCTTAAACCGAAATTTCGTGAAGTAACTCTTGGCACAAGTCATCGTGAATATTTTGAAGCAAAAAGTCACCAAATTGTTTGTCCTTTTCCAAAAAATCACGAATTTCGAATGTAATTCATTGATCGTTTTTGAAATTGCAATGGCTTGTTTTTCGCAACTCAATCGCTTTCCACTTGCACTCACACACTATCGACTGCACTGACCTGCTGTCCCCCTCGCATGTGCTTTTGTGGCTCGTTGTAGTTCATCATGTATAAAATATTCGATTCATGTTCAGCTTCACGTAGCGTTGGTTGTGTTAAAAACGGAAACCTCGATTTTTCAGTTGATGCGGCGAAGTATGAAGCGATTAAAGACATTCAAGCAGCTCCGACGCGGTGACAGTTCCACAGCCGATCCAAATTCGATTCAGTTGGAAGAAATTGGAGGTAGGTTCCAATGCAGGAGTTTTTCGAACGAAATTTAAGCCTCGCTTTGGCCGAAATGCCAACCGTCGACTGTAAAAAATTGTTGTAAATATTTTTTGTTGCCATTTCCGTTCATTCACCTGTTCCAACAACTCAACACATCCAACCATTCCACCAAATATCCCAATCATGACAACCACACCACGCCCCACCCACACCGAATTCCACATTAACAAACCGAACTAAAGGGAATGGACTTAATTCCACAGAGGAAGAGATCCAGCCGACCATCGGTGAGCATATTGCGTTCGCCTTGGGGCATTTGACCGACATCATTTGCCAGCACAGTTACATTCTGTCGAACATCATGATGATGGTGAGTGTCGGTCGCGATTAGCCGTGCAAATCGCTTGGAAATTTTTAACAATCGCGTTCATGGCGTTTTTTGTCGCAGGTTTGGAGCATTGTCTATCACAGTTGGTTGACGTTTATGTTCCTTTTGGTCGCCAATTTATTGTGGATTATCCCAAATCAACGGAAGAACATGCATCGACTCAGTCCATTCGTTGTGATTTATGCCGAGTTCTTGTTAATCGCCCAATACGTTTACTGTATGAATTTGACCGAGGATGAATTGCCGTCAGAGGTGAATATATGATGATGAGCTGCGTTCAAGGTTCGAAATAATCGAAATCGCTTCGTTCACTTCCAGACGAAAGACATCAATTTGAAACAAATCGGATTCGTTCGTTATACGAGCTATCCATGCATTCCCATAATTTTGAAGACGCTATTCACCATGACCTTCTGGTTGACATTGCGACAAATGAAATTCGAGGCTTCGTTGGATCGCCAAACTTCGACATTAGCGCATTTGGCAGCACCCTTCCAGGTGACGGTTAGTGCTGCCACGACCGACCTGGGAAGCAAGCCCGAAACGAAAAAGTCCAAAATCATGATGAAGGCTGGATCGATATTCAAGTCACTGCTTCTGCAGATGTGGGTGTGGATTGTGGTATTCGCTCTGTTCTCTTGCGCTATCTATGGAAGCACCATGACCGTCTTCCGTATTGTTTTCATGGGTCTGTTCTTGACGTTCATGATCACCTTCCAGGTAAGTGTCTCAAGCTCTTTGCGTTGACCACCATTTGATCCTCTCCATCGCACAGCTCTCATGGCGCGTTTGGATGAAAATAATGTACGCCTTCTGGATTGTGGTCATTGGCTTTGCAATGTTGACACTGATCATGATCTACACTTATCAATTTGATCGATTCGATATCTACTGGGAGACATACGTGGGCATCGATCCTAAACTGTAAGTATACGCATTTCAATTGAGAGATTTGAGCTCACAAGTTGATGTTCTTGCAGGCAAAAGGACATCGGTCTGATGAAATATGAAACGAAATTCCTGTTTCTGCATTTGCTATACCCGACGCTGTTGGTCGTCATAACGGTGGTTCAGCTGCAGTTGTTCCATCAAAAATATCTGGAGCGTTTGAATCTTCCGCTTATGGCCAGACGCGACAGAGAAAGTGACTCTGGGATTCAACCGGCATCGAGTGTGAACTATGGCAGCCTTGAACATGACTCGTCCACGGAGGATGATGTCAAAACGAAGAGTCATTCGAAATACTTCAAGATTCCCGATCTCAAAAATTTGGACACGAAAAAGGTGACATTTTGCAGGATGAGGGGTCTTAGAGCTCGCTAATCTCTTCCACCTTTCAGACTCTGCGAGCTGTGTTCGCTTTATACGACAAAACCAAATGGTTCTTCGAGTTCATGTGGCTTTTCCTGGAGCTGCATCTGATCAAAGTCATTTTGATCATCGCTTTCATGCTAGGCGTCAAAGAAGTGTCTGCCATTCACATCGTACTCATCGTTCTGAGTGTTTTGGCCGTGACTGCTCGAACCAACGTTCAAACCATCTTCAGCGGGCTCATCTCGTTGGTGATCGGTGTGTTCTTGATCCTGAAGATGATCTATCAAATCGAATACATCCCGCAAAAATCATACGATGTTCACTGCAATACAAGCGTAAGTTCGATCAGCGATCTCTCTTGATTTTGAAATCACGACGACAACCATTTCAGGATCCAAATTCGACAGTCATTATGAACGACCCCAATTCGAACAACGCCAATTGGCTGGGCTTCTACAAAATCTCCGAAGGTCAAACACTGATGGAGTTGTTTAAAGGATACATCGTCTACATCTTCGCTTTGTCGGCATACAACATGATCTTGTTGCTGCAGCAACGGAAGAGGTAAAACCAGTCTCGATCGTCTTATTCGATGAGACGACACTCATTCGATTCAATTTCAGATTTTTGGCTGGAAAGCCATTGACTCGACCCAAAGTACTTTTTGCTCGCATCACGCGTAACGATGCCGACAAAGATCTGCCTCATTTGATCAAATATTTGTTCAACTTCGCTTTCTTCAAATTTGGCATTGAAGTGACTTTTGTGATGACGGTCATTCTGATCGGAACCCGCATGGACATTATCGCCTTGATTTATGCCGTTTGGTTGTGTGTTCTCTTTGCGATCACTCGCGAAACGAGAGTCAGAATTTGGCCGATCTTCCAGTGGTTCATCGTCGCTTTAATCATCATTCAGTATGTTGTTGTGGTGAATATCCCGCCGTCTCTGTGTTTCGGTAGGTCTTGAGAGATTTGACGCGACCGTTCAAAGCTAACACTTTTCTCTTGTTCGCAGACTACCCATGGGATACGCCGATATTGAAACATCTCCAAGAATGGGGCTGGCTGCCAACTCCTGACAGATCCCTTCGCGATCAATCCTCGAAACTTTTATTCGATTTCCTTTTGCTGATTTGCACATGTCGCCAAATGCTGGTGTTCCGCATCGAATGGCAGTACGGCAAAAGTGAGTTTCCAGGTGGCAGCAACAAGTCGGTCATCGAGGATATCAACAATCTGGGCTCAGGCGAGGCTCAATGCCAAACCCACGATTTCGTCACATTCGCCAGAAATTGGTTGGACATAATCAAATGTGCCGTGTTCTTGGGCTGTTTCTGGATCACATTGGCAATTGTGTTTCTGGCAGGCACCAATCGCGTCAACATCTTCTCCGTCGGTTACTTGATCGGCTCGTTCATATTCCTGTGGCAGGGCACCGACTTCTATCTGCGGCCCATCCTCACCATTCTCAATTGGTGGGGAAAACTAATCGGCTACAACATCTTCGTCATCACCACCAAGGCGCTGCTGCAGATTCCAGGATGCATTTTCATTCAAGAACTAAAAGGCGCCTGTTTCATTGTGAAGCTCCTTGGAATCAGCTGCATCCGGAAATTCAATTCGGAAGACACTTCGTTGAAAGTAAGACATCACCCGTCTGCGATGTGTTGCTTTTTCTGATACAAAATTCCTATTTCAGTTGGTCGGTTGTGAGGTACCCAGCGAAGATGTCGGATTGTGGTGGGATTGCTTGTGTTTCACATTCTTGATCTTGCAATACCGCATCTTCCAAAGCTACTACTTTTGTCACATCATCAACGAAAGCAAGGCTAGCACCATCTTGGCCTCCAGAGGTGCTGAACTGATCGAAGGTTTGCGACGAAAGCAGGTGCGAATTCAGGCCCAGCGCGAGGAAGAAATCCTTCAGAAGATCAAGCAAAAGATGGATCGCATCAAGGCTAATCAACAGAAGATACAACCGAGTGTGACTCAGCCCAAGACTCACTTCCAAGGTATTTTATGTCAAATATTTCCATCGCGACTCCTTCCGGTCTTCGTCGTATATTCGCCGTGGTCTTTCGTTTCGTTCCTCAACTTTTGAATGTTTTTTGTTGAATTTTTGAGTGCAATTTTTTTATTGTGATATCTCCAGAGAAGGTAAGTGTAATATTTTGATTTAGTCCACAATTTGAATTTGATGGTGTTTTCATGGAAACCGCTTCACATAATTTATCGTGACGTTTTAGAAGGTGGAGCAGCACCTCTTGCCCGAACAACCAGTATGTCATCATGCGCTGGCTACCACACTCCGATTGAGGACGAGGTCGCTGGCGATGGTATTTCAGACCTGCCTTCAGACCTTGGTTTGATGACCTCCCGTGGTGGATCATTCCTGCAAGGCCAAGTAAATCCAGATCCTGCTCCAACCGAAGACCATCAAACCCTGACTCATTTATTTTTAGGCACCGTCCCCTAGCTCAGCCATAATGACAACTCATTCCCTTGACGCCTACCTCGAACCAACGCGTTTATCTTTCGGTTCACCGCCCGCATCGGAATTGCTTCCACATGGAGCAAGTTCGGAAGAGTCTTACCCGGTATTTTCACCATTCCCTGGAGTATGAGCTCACGTTTGCGTGGATGACGAGCAACTCATGAGGAACCTTTGTCGATTCTTAGGGTTCCCGGAAGCCTAGCTGGCAGTCAAATGTTTTGGCCCCGACCACTACCACCACCGCCACAACCACGGTATCCAACAACACCTTGCAACCAGGAATTTTCGTTCGACAGCATCGCAGACAGTCCAGCATAAATACGGTTTCCTGGACGGACCAGGGTGACTCCAGTTCCGGCCGCGTTCGACATCTCTCCACCAATCTAAACCCCTCGAACGTTAGTCCCTCTTTATCGATTTCTATCCGAGGATATTCCCTCAAACCCAATTTTCTGATCGAAAAATTCAAGGAAACCGAAGAAAATGAGAATGAAGTGACTCTAAGACGACGCCCCAGCAATCGACGACAATCCAACGTTGGAATCACTTTCTATCGCAACGAGGAACACACGCAACGACGTCGTTTCAGTTACGCATCATCCTCGTGGATTCGCGATGTTGACGACGAAGGGGAAGATGCTGACGAAGTATCGAATCGAACCGGTCGTAGTCGCCCGTACAGTTGGGGTCCCGTCGGCGAGTTCTTCTACCGCGAATCGTTGTGTTTCTCCGAATCCGAACGATCTCCGACGTCTCATCACGAATGTAATTTGAGTTGACCGTTTTGGGTCAGGCGACAACTTCTTTCCTTATCTTATTCTCAATTCGATTCTCAATGTTTAGAATGGCTTATGGTTTCTTAGGCTCAAGACCCAACTCATGACTGACTGACCGACCAATGTAAATAAACTCGCTTGAAACGCCCACTAAACACCGCCTGTATAGAAACCGACACCGTTCTCCACTCAAATCTCTTCTTTTTCAGATTCACCGACTAATCACATTGTACATTTCAGAAGTGTAAATAAAAACAATAAAGGAATTTTCTCGAGAAGGCTCGATTTTTCGTTTGATTTCCACTTTGATTTTGCCGGCTCACAAAACTTATTGAAAATATCACAGACGCTTCTTATCGAACCCCGTTCACCCTCTAGATTTACTTTTAGGCAGTTTAAATTGTTTTTTTTTCCATCATTTTATGTTCTTTTTTTGTAGACGAGGTCGATGGCAAGAATAGCAAGCGGGTTGAGACCCATCAAAGGGGTAAAATATCGTCCATTTTTTTTCCATTTGAGGTCTTTAAGCTAACGGAACCTTTGAATGCTACCAAATCTACTAACCCCATTCTAAATAGTGTTTGACCCAAAATTTGCTCGATAGGTGTCCCCCAGAAAATAACTAACTATGCATTTTGGTGAAACATAGATGAATCCCGCAAAGAAAATTCAAGACCGAACGAACTATCTGATTTTCGCTTGCAACTCCTTGGTTGACGCTTTTTGTTTGTTTTTAGATGATTTCAGTGGGATTGATGCCATGAGATTTAAGAAACCCGAAAGCACTTGGTTTTCATGGCATAGTTACGGTAATAGAAAATATTCAGAAAAGATACATTTTTTCTGTGGCTTCTGGTCTCGTAGTCTCTTTAGCGACAAAGGAACCCCTCCAACCAAGTGTCAGCCCTTAGCGTAAGGGATGCACGGTGATAGAGGTTTTTTGTTTAGCTTTGAGGGCATCTGGAGATGGCCGAAGGGTATCAAACTAGTTTTTAGGCTTTGTTTCCGACAAATAACCGCTTTTGCCCGTTTATTAACCAAAATATTTAGTGAGAACCGTCATTAACGCGTTGAGTCCTTCGGGATTACCTGCACCCTTTCGAAAATTTTCGCACTGAACATTAACCGCACTAAAAATCGCTATAGCGAACTCCTAACGAATTGCTTTAGTCTTCCGTGTAAAAATTATTTCGCTTTGATTGGTTTGATCTTCAATTACGTTGTTCTGACTCGCTTTGAAATATATTACAGCCGTTCGCTCTGGAGATTATTATCTGTTTGAGGACTTGGATGAGAAGGTTGAACTGGATTTGATTCACGAGCGACCATCAGCCGGCATTGAAGATGCTATGACCGACAAGAAACTCAACGACAAACTCACCATCGAACAGGTAAGGGATTCGGGTCATTACGACCATTGCCGTATGTACATACGAGATCTCGATCTATGTTTATTTGTTGGCGAATAGTAAATTGTGATGGGTCGGATTCGTTGATGTTATGAGCATGCTCCTCAAGAACGATCCGAAGTGAATTCATGTTTCCAAACGGTAACGCGGTTGAGTTATCCCTGGGCCATCCATTCCCCATCCACCCAAATCGAGACCGTAATAATTTCATTGGTGATACTAAAATGTTGTTTGTGTCAAAATTCGTCAATTTCGGCGATAAACAGGTTCTGTCAAATAAATTCCAAAGTCCACGAAGTCCACGGCGCAAGCGTGTCTCGGCATCCGAAATGTCCGGTGATGAAGAACGACTCGAACGGCCATCCTCATTGCCTGCATCCAGACAAATATCCGCCACCGATGTTGATGTTCGAATGCCCATTTCGGAACCCATAACACCAGCCGAAAAACTCATTAGTCGACCCGTGAGTTAATAACAATTAATAATTTTTCGGTTTTAACTAATCTCGAGTCAGTCATGATTAATCGATTCATGGATCAGTTAGTGCATGTCAGCGAATAGAATAACTGTTGGTTTTTTTTTTATTTTTGGTTTGTTTTATTTTTGAATAATGTCGTTGTTTTCGTTTAAACTCATTGTCACGACCACTTGCAGGGTACTCCAAGCACAGCCATTGAAGACGGTGAGTAATTGGCTTCGTTCTCAAACCAACCAGTTCAGTTTAAATAACGTCATCATTACCTCATTCAGACTACGCCCAAGCTGATGGCGTACAGCCAAGCACAAGCAGAGGCACTGGAGGCGTACCGGCTCGACGAGAGGACGATGAGTTTTCGGAACCCGACGATTCTGAGTCGCGAGACTCGAATGAGTCCCAGGCTTCCGGTCTCGCTTTCATCACAGCCTTCATTTCGGGCGTTTTGGTTTCGTTGACATTGCGCATGTACAAGCTCTCGCGCAACTATCGCTACGTGACAAGGGTCCTGGCCAAGGAGAAGAAGGAACTAAAACAACAAAAGGATTTCGGTCAAGGACATCGTATTGGTGCTGGACGCATCTGGGCACCACTGCCATCAATCTTGCGAGCTCAAGGGTAACATTTTTTGTGATTAATTTGACAGTTCGATGCGATGCGTTGTTTGTTCTCACCGCTGAGTGGAAACCCATTCTGGAATAACTAGAATGCCAGATGGTCAACACATCAAACACTTGCTGTTCAAATGTGCTTTTCTAGTAAAGTGTGACTGTGAAGAACTAGAAATGATTTTCGTTTGTAGTCCACTGGGAGTGATGACCATCACCGCTCGACCATCAATCGAGCGAACCCAATCATTCGCGTCAATTTTAACCAATAACGCCATTTGTAAATACAAAAAATTAGATTTATTTTTGTTTTGCTTTTTTACTCGTTATCGTTTGGCATTGATCCCAATCCAGCCAAAGTCATACACCGAGTAGTCAGGTTTCATCCCGGGGATCGTCGACGCAACAGATCACATCGGACATTGAGGTTCACAGTGAACCGGGTAATGCGACTGAAATGGCAGAAAATGGGTAATGATTCACACAATTTGTAAATACTAAATTGAGTAGTGCTATCGTAGATGCATTTTAGCTGCGCTTGTAGTGCGTCGGAAGAGTCTGATTTCGAAAACTAATGGCAAACGTTTCCTTTCAGCACAACCATCGCCCATCTGTTGAAACCCCAGCTGTTTCCAACCAAAGAGCAGAAACAACTCTCCGACGACAACCTGTAAGTACATATCCGAATTGATTTCTTCCCCGTTGCCAATCTCAAGTAAAAATGTCAAGTAGTTTGTGTTTTGTTGCGTCGTAGTACCGATTTAGTACTGAATGTAACCGATTTTGTTGTCATTGCCTTTGCTGCAACCCAAAATTGTTGAATGAATTATCACAAGAGCCATCATCAATTCGTTCACATTCCGCCGAAACAATCGATTCGGTTTGATAGAAGTGTTTGTTTGCACCAAAGTCCTTAATGTCGCGCATTGAATCGAAATTATTTGACAAAAAAATAATGTTGATGTTTATCGTTTAAATGTCTACTAATTACCGTAGTTTAGGTACATTTCAATTGGAATCAATTAGTGTTAATAGTTAGCTTTTATGTGCAGGCGCCGTACAAGTGTTGTGCCAGAGATAAGAGTTTTGGCACCATCACTGGAGCGAGGATTAGACGAATCTTCGCAAAGAATTGATTATGATGATCATGCATGCGATGATGATCCGTCAGAAAGGTACAACAGTCACACAATTCAATCCAAAAAGAAACCTTACATTGATAATCCACACACACATACCCACACACCCGATCCCACACTGAAAAGTGATACCCGATTCACATCAGTTCACGAAACACGCAAAACAATTGAATTCGCTTGCATCGGCTGTAAATAGCTAATTGTCCTTTGTGCTCGTCCTTGTGTTCTCCTAGTAATGCTTTTGTTATACATAACTTGCCCCCAGATCGAACCGATAGAGTTCATTTGGGGCAAACTCAAATGTGTTAGCTTGCACTTGCCGTGTGTCTGTCCCTCTGAGCTATCAATTTCTAACAAAATCTCGAAACCATTCCAGCCTCAAGGATTTCTCTGAAGGCGACGAGGATTTCTATTCCCAACAACATGGTATTCTAACGGAATTCTTGCAATCGCTGTGGTTTGCATTGATTTCGAACACTGATCTGCTCTGTTATCTGTTGGTGTTTATCAATATGGTCGCTTCGGCAAGCATTCTGGCAATGCCGATGCCGTTTATGGTCTTCTTGTGGGGTACATTGTCCGTTCCAAGACCATCGAAAACATTCTGGGTGTCGCTGATCGCCTACACGGAGGTAAGTTCCGGCAATATCGCACAGTGGAGCGTCTGACTGAGAATGATCTTTTCCACAGATCGTCGTGCTAATCAAATGCGTGGCCCAATTCGATTTATGGTTTTTCAAAAACGAAACGATCGTCCCGAACAACCCGCTGGCTCCGGTTCGGATTCTCGGCATTGAGAAAAAGGTAGAATATGCGACGTACGATTTGATGCTGTTGCTCGTGGTGTTTTTCCATCGATTCGTTCAGAAGCAAATGGGCATTTGGAAATCTGGTTTCACCGATGATGATGCGGCATACGCCAGTCGATCTGTTGCAGGATCAACCCACAATTTCGTGTAAGCGTGATCTTTTATCAATTTGGGGACAGATTTTCATGAACGCACTTTGCAGGAAACCGACAATGGTCATCGAACAAGAAGGATCCCCGTTGGTACTGAAGAAATCCGATGCGGGCGGGGCAAGCACCGATTCCATCGACAATAAATTGGCGGCAGCGAGCAACGAGAGTAACGAGTCCAATTATTTCCCGGCAGTTGCAGCGTTCTCGTAAGTCGCTTCATGGTTACAGCCGCGTCAATCCGAACTGATGATTCTGATAACGCTTTCAGATCGACAAAGTACTGTTCGCCATTCCGGATATTCTTCCGGAAGCTCCTGAAAGCATCGAATCGCGTCTCAGCCGACGTTTA
Organism: Lestremia cinerea; assembly: GCA_027564135.1. Classification (NCBI taxonomy): domain Eukaryota; kingdom Metazoa; phylum Arthropoda; class Insecta; order Diptera; family Cecidomyiidae; genus Lestremia; species Lestremia cinerea. The sequence goes on along the minus strand of JANSTV010055869.1, from coordinate 2,224 downwards.
TGTGTACATTTTCCTGTGCGATTTCATCAATTTCTTCGTGCTGCTCTTCGGCTTCACTGCATTTGGGTCGACGCAAGGTGACGGAGGTGTAACTTCGTATTTGGAAGAGAACAAGATCCCAGTCGCTTTCTTGATCATGTTGCTGTTGCAATTCATTTTCATAATCGTTGATCGAGCACTGTATTTACGCAAGAATCTGCTGGGAAAAATCATCTTCCAGTTCGTAACTGTGATCGGAATGCACTTTTGGCTGTTCTTTTTGGTTCCCTTGTTCAGCGAGCGGAGCTTCAATGCGAAGTCGCCACCGATTCTGTACTACATCTTCAAGTGTTTCTACTTCCTGTTGTCGGCCTATCAGATCCGATGCGGTTATCCGAAGAGAATTTCAGGCAACTGCCTCACCAAGGGATTCTCTATGCTCAACCTGGGCGCCTTCAAAGTGTAAGTCATTGATTCAAGACGGTCCTTTTGAAGTACGCTAATCTTTCACATCCGATTTCAGCTACATGTTGACGCCATTCTTGTTCGAGCTGCGGGCTCTCATGGATTGGATTTGGACCGACTCATCAATGCCACTGTTTGAATGGTTGAAAATGGAAGACATTTTCGCGAACATCTACGAGATTAAATGCTCTCGCCAAATGGAAAGGGACTTCCCAGCGCCTCGAGGCCAAGCCAAGGGATCGGTCGTGAAGTATTTGATGGGTGGTGGTTTCCTCGGTGTGATCATTGCTTTGGTTTGGGGACCCCTCGCGCTTTTCGCCTTAGGCAACACGGTCGGTGCACCAAACCTCCCTCTGGAGGTTCGAGCTTCTCTTCGAATCGGACCATATGAGCCCGTCTGGAGTATGAGCGCCCAATCGAGTCAAATCCATCAGTAAGTGAATATGAATAACATATTTCGAAGTCCCTCTTTAAACCGTTTCACTTTCCACCAAACAGATTCAAAGAGCCGGACTGGCTTACTCTGAGCCGTATCTACGCATCGGATCGTGTCGCATTGACATTCCTCTCGAACTACGAGGCAAACGACGTAGCAGCTGTCCAACTAGGATCAAACTCGACCGCTCTCTGGATTATCTCACCTCCAGACCTGGAACGTTTGAAAGACGATTTGGAGAAGAACGTCACCTTGAAAGTTCGCTACAAATATTCCATATTCCGTACGACGTTTAGCGAAAAAATGTCTGGTCTGGTTGAAGCCGAACAATCATTTGATTTGACTGCTGACAGTCCGGCCAGAGGTGGTTTAATCACGATGTTGAAGAATAACACTGCCAATACTAATGGCTCACGGATAATTTTGCCACATTTGTTCCCAAAATTCTTGAAAGTCAAGAATTTGGGCGACTTGAAGCCGGTGCCTCAGATGTTCACCGGCATGCCAGAAGACAGTCCAAAAGAATCCTACTATCGAAATCTGACGTTGATCTTACACGAGGATAAATTAGACAAATGGTGGGAGGTGCTGGAAGAGTGCGGTGATAAGTTTTACACGGACACTTTTAGCCGATTGCCTTACGCCGATTGTGGAAGCAGCGCTGTGCTTTACACATTCAGCGACAAATTGTTCCCGGCTACTCTGAGTTGGCTTACAGCCGGAGGGTAAGTTCCGTCATCACTTTTCGGCTGTCGTGCATTGTCTTGAACTTTTTTCGACCATTTTCAGTGTCATCGGTATCTACTCATCTTTGATATTCTTGGCATCGAGATTCTTCAGAGGGCTCTTCTCCGGCGGTAGTACCAATATCATGTACTCGGAACTGCCTTACGTCGATCGCATTCTCCAACTGTGTCTGGACATCTATTTGGTTCGAGAATCTCTGGAATTCGCCCTTGAGGAAGACCTGTTTGCGAAGCTGATATTCCTTTATCGATCGCCCGAGACGATGATTCGATGGACCCGGCCCATCGAGGAACAGTCCGACGAAGAAGATGAACTCGAAGAGGACGAATCGGAAGCTGTGAAAACCCTGCGAACACCCGCAAGAAAATCTGTCAAATAAATGGCCAAATATAGTTATTATATATTTTTGGTAAGAATCAACCTACCTTGTGCAGCGACTCGAATGAGTGTTTCTAAAGTCTGTCTTTAATGTTTCCGCAGAACGAGCCAAATTACGATTTAGTGGAATGCAACAGTCAGACATTTCCAACGATTTCAGGTACAACCAAGAATTCTACAAATCTTCGATATTTTTTATAAGGAAATACTGTTAAAATT
>JANSTV010055858.1:0-12954 GCA_027564135.1 Lestremia cinerea | reverse complement strand
CGCGCGATAAGCAAAAGGAATTCGCTTGCGGTGCATTTTTGTTTCCGTTCGTCGCTTCAAGCGAGAACAATGGACGGTCGAAATGAGAGAAACCGTTATGCGATTGACTAACTTTGCAACGTCTGGGAAGTATAGCTCCCAATAGGGGTCTAAGGGTTAAATAATCGTTTGTTTATATGCAAGGTAATTAAGACAAAGCCTTAGGGAAGGTGCCACTGGATAATATGTCAGTCAGTAAATTGGTCAAAGTCAAAATCGAAAAGTCAACACGAGCATCGAAAGTCATTCAAAGGAAAAAAAAAACAATCTTTATGGCCTCGATAATGAAAACCAGCGAAGAGACACACTTTAACAACATACCAATGGCATATGAATGATTTCCGTTTCGACACCGAAGAGGAACCGAGAACCTTCCACCAGGGTCAGTTAGTTCACACAACCACGGTCGTTGTCATTAGAGACCAATTGTGAAACTCGTAAGCATGAATGCTTTTAATTGCCTTCTAAAAGACATCGTGCTCAAGACGCTCTGCAGACCGAACGGTAGTTCATTAAAGGCTGGCAGACCAGTACAAGCGAAATTCCGCTTACCATATTCGGTGCAAATCGCAGATCGGGTGAGCAGGTTTCTACCCCGAGTATCAAACCGATGTGCAAAAGATGAAAATTTGAAGTTATGAAAACACAAGTTGTTTTTAATTGAGTGAACTAGCTTGAAGTTTGAGTGAATTATTGAATAGCGAAAATCACGAAAATGTGCCCTTCTGGCATGCTAAAATAATCAAAATTGTAAATTTATGAAATTTTATTGGAGAGAAGAGAATAAATATAAACTAAACTAAACTAAAAAAACTAAACTTTCTGTTAAATGAGTCACCTCTTAATCTGACAATCGTCTTCTTCACTGACACGTGAGACTTGCTGTCTGGGAGTTCCGTTCGAGGAGGCGCTTGACCTTATTTCCTCACCGGTTTCTCGTCCGGGATCGATTCGAATTTGGCAAAAGGCGAAAAAGTAAACGAAAATAAATTTTCAACGAGATTCATCGATTCTGCAGAGCTGATTTGAGTCTGTCTTGCTTTCATTGCAAAGCGGTAGCGAGTCACTTAAGACGACCAAACTTTGGTGATTGTTTTGGGCAGTAGAGTGAAGTGGTTCAAGGAATAGATGGTATACGAGTAGCCCTTCATATTTCAGCAATCACCTTGCCCTTTCGGCAATCATGGGTTGAACAATCGACGTCGTTTTTATCGTTAGTACCGAGCCATAAGGCTCGATGCTCTAACAGAAATGACTATGTGGCTTTTGGCCGTCTATTTTGGCTGCTCAGAGAAAAATATTTCAGCCATGTTTTCTACCCTGCAGACATTCGATAAAGAAACCGTAATTTTTCTGCATTATTAGCAAATTTTACCGCAATGTCAGAAAACGATCATATTTCTCCTGTCAGAAAATTGATCGTTTTCTGATAATGTGGTAAAAATGTGCTACTATTGTAGACAGATGACGATTTTTGTGTCCGGTAGAAAAAATTGCTGAAACATATTTGTCTGAACGGGTTAATGTAAATAATTCACTTGACTCTGACGCGATGACGACAGTCGATTCGAGAACATCAGAAATAATTTCATCGCCCAACAAAGCAAGGAAGAAAAGGCTATTCATTTGAAAGCTCCAATTCTTTTGCTCTTGTTTCTTTCCGTACCATTTTCAAAATACAAAATTTAATCTTGTGTTCCTTTTTAGTCGTTCTTTTTCACTCTCTATTCTTGTGACAAACAGCAGAGCGTGAACGCATATTATATATATTTTTACACAAATGGACGAGTCGAAAAAAAGAAGCATTTTTGTTGTTTACGCAAAGAAATCAAAATGAATACTTGTATTGTGTGCATACAAAGACGATGGCGATGACGGTGTGACGGCGAAAGAACGGAAAAACGAACCAAACATAAAAAAAGAAAAAAAAACGAAAAAAAAACACGTCGACGGCGTCGCAGAACGAAAAATATGATAAGAATCTCTTCAAAAGTGATTGTTTATTATTTTGTATGACGGGACAACGGCGATGCTTTCAAAAAATCTACACCGTGACGAACATTTCATGCCTGACTTCGAAATTTTTTTTTTATTACAAAAATATAACACTGACTCGAGAAACGACCGAAATGTATGAACCAAACGAGTGAACGATGGCAGCGAATAAACAAAAAAGGAGAATAAATTCGAAAGAAAAAACACAAAATTTGTGTATATACCGCCGCCGCTGCCGCCGCCATCGTATGCAGTGCATACCAGGAGTTTCGATATGTATTTAAAATTGTTGTCAGCCGTTGTTCCCTTCGATAGTTGATGAAAAATAATTCTCGTTTTTTTTTGTTGCTTTTTGCGCTGCTGTTGCTTTTGCCTTCATTATTGGTGATGCCTTCGCTTCACGGTGGGTTGTTTTCTGCGCTCTTGAAAAGTGAATCTTCTTCGAGCAGCTCAAATCTTTCACTTCATTCATTAAAATGGAGGACGAGGAAAAACATAGAATACCGGAGGTTTTAAGAGGGTCTCAAGAAAGGGTTTCGTTTAAAATTCATAAATATTTATTTATTTTCGTTTCTTCGTTTCTCCATTCAACATTGGCACTCATTTCGTATTTCTAGCTGACCAAAAAATGCGCCTTTAAGTGAACTAAGTAACTAAGTATGAAATATCAATGTTACCCACTTGACTGATCACAACGATCATTTCGTCCAGGGTTTTCGTCTATTTTCTTCGTTTGATTTTGCGTTCGATTAATTTCGTATTCCGTGAGCTGTTTAGAACTTTAAAGTTTATTTGTTATTCTTTATATGGTGTTGTTTGTTTCAAAGTGCATATTCGTATGAGCTCAAAACAAAAACAATAACAAAAACGAAAAAACGTATCGAACAAAGAAGCGAAAAGAAAGAAAAAAAATGAATGGACCCGGGTGCGATGCGTGAACTTCGATATGTCACGTAAAACGCATTGCCATTGTCATTTTCAGTTGTATTGTCGTTTGAAATAATCTTCGTGTGTTTTCTTATTCATTTTTCACTTTTTTTTCCTCAAATGAATTCGATTGTCTTCTGCCTTTTACCGAATGAAAAAGAGACAAAACCAACCGTGCAGACGACGGTACCAGATAGCATTATAATATTTTCAGTTGTGAATTTTGTATATTTCGTTGTGTTCCTTTTCTCGTTTTTTTTTTCTTTGTTTTTCATTTTCATTTCATTCACTACCATGTTGTCATTGTTAGCCATTGTTCGCCGTTTATGTGGGTTTAATATAATTTTCCAGTCAACTTCAATTGTTGATTGAAAGATTCCAAAAAGGACACCGACATTTCACCAAAGTCAGAATCGCTTTCAAAACGGTTGTGTGCTAGCAACTTTGTCCAAGCGATTGAATCATCAACACGCGCATATAATCTCGTAATCAAAATCACCTACAATTCTGAAAGCAATTACCGAAACATTAGCCATTTATTGGCGGAATTTAACTGGTGTCATCAGTAACATTTTGAATGCTATGGTGAAATGCGAATTTGCATTCTTGTTAAGTCACCGGCTCGCTGCCTGCTTTTTTCCATCCATTTTGGACTTAACCATCGCAATCCACCGAGCACTTTCCTACCCAAGGAACAGCAGTTGCATATAAATCCTCAGATACCGCACCGAAAACAAAAATCCATACTAATTTATTTAAATGAATTCAGAGCTCGAATGTGTACGATGGAAGCCGAATGGTTGCTGGCTAGTAGATAATTTTCGCTTATTGTAAAATGGTGCATGCAAACAATAAACGACTCGATTCCACTCAGTTCCGTAATTGGAGAAAGAGACTCGGTCCCAATGGTGAGTCAGTTTGAGTGTGCCAATTATTTTAGTCGTTGCTGCCCTCTGCTATTAAATATTGACGAGCCCGATGACTGAGCGGGCATCTATCTATCTAGTTGCAGATCAGATCACTGGGTCATTACACTGGGCCAGCACATTGTTCATATGTTCATATACTTTTCCTGATTACGTTCCACTAATCAGAATATTGTGTTTATCGACATTCGGTCGAAAATAGTGTCGGTGCAGATAATGGTTAACGAAGGAAAATTGTAAATAACGATAAAGCAACATATACATATATACAACAACATATTAATTAAGTGCAAAAAACGGAATTCATTAAATTTAGATGCATTCGGGTGGCATTCCTTCTTCGCCTGGATTGCGGACGAGAGCGCGCACACAAACAGAGACCGACAAAATTGTTGCATTCAAAATCGAGAAATTGTACATCCTTGTCGGTATCAGGCAAAAAGACCAAATGGAACAAAATGCATGCTGATATTATAGTCAGAGAAATGGTTTCTCTGGTTTCTGCTTAATTGGATCATGGTTTATCGGCGCTACAGAATTTGTATAAAAAATATTATTCTTATTCCAGTCGAATAATATTGAGTCTTGGCCTACTGTAGCAATGCTTTTGTTTTATCGTTGGTAGCAGGAGGTTTCAACCAAAATCTTTCCGTTCTTCTGCGGCAAAGCAATGGACCATTCTGAATTGGCGTTTAAAATTTCATATAGCCCAAAAAGCAATCGTGATTTTCTCGAATCTCAGTTGATCAGTAACCTTTTCAGCCACTCTCGCTTCCAACACAAGGAACAATTTTCAACCCCAGAAGTACCTCACGAGGTCTCTGTTCAGAACTTGATAATTGGATAGTCGGACGGATTCTCTCTCGATGAGAGCCTATCATCTAATGGCATCTCCTCAAGCAAAATTTGAGGCAAAAATATCCACGAAATGTTTCTAGTTCGATTAGTCTGGTTGACTTAGTGTTCGAAACTTGTTCACCTGGATATCGTTCTACTCACTAGATAATGGAGCAAAAAATTAGTTAATTCCTGTAGCTGAGATCCGAAAACCATAAACTCTGTTCAGGATGTACACCATTCAACGCAACTAGTCCTAAAGGACTAATCAGATTTGGATGGAAGCCATCCAAACTCCCCATTGTCGTAAGTAGGTAGGTAACATTGACCCAAAAAAATGTTGAAATATGAACTCGAACTCGTTCTTTACATCGAAACCGGAGAGGTCATCGAAGACTGTATATCTGTATATCAATGTATATTACTTGTGGAAATCTGGTTTCCATTTTCATTTTTTCCATCGTTTTTGCCATACACGACATCCTCGTCGTCGTCATATTTTTTCCAATTTCTTTCATCTTTGATTATAATATTCAAATACAACAACTGTGAGTATACAAATATTGTTGGCTAACATCGCCAGCCACACATATGATCGAAACTAACGAAAGGCGTATAGATACAGCGCTCACACTAAGGGTTTGTTACGACTCCAAATAGAATTGAGGTTTTTTCGATGCCCTCCGTCATCGAAAATATTTCGCGTGGAAGATAAGAATGCTATATTTACGGCACATACCGCGTCAAATGGGATTTTGCTTGATTGTCGTCTTCGGCATCATGGTGTTAGTGGTTGTGATTGTTTTTTTGCCGTTGTTTCTCGAGGTATTTAGAAAAAGTTGTTCTCGAAATCATCGAAGCAAAACAATAGAAGTAAAAAACACACACAAATACATAGACACACACAAAAAGAAAGAGAGAGTGAGAGAATAAATAGCGGTTCGACTTGAACCATGACGCACGGACATGATGCGAAATACAACTGTTATTTCATCTTGAACACAAAGAGGCATCGTAGCATGCTGACCAAAAACTTCAATAAACTATCGAATTATTCTTTGATCCTCAGCGCCGTCTATTGACCGTGTTGTCACTGTATTGAACGACAGAATAACTCCCAACGCAGACAATTCAATACACATTTCATATGATTTCTATCTTTGATTTGATACGGGTTTTTGTGTCATTTTTGGTTAGTCAGAAGACAAACGCACACTCGCATTACACTCGAAAACATTTTAGACAAAGCCAATTTCACGATAGACACTTACAGAAGCAAACAAAAACGGTTATACGATGTATATTTGTCATCAAATGATGAAAAACATGAATTATAATTAAGACAGAGGTTCAATTCGATGACTCTGAGGCGAAGAAGATCGGATGGGAGGCGAGGAAGAAGAGGTTGCATCGAGATGTCAAAGTGTTGATCGACAAAAGAAGTATCGTTTCATTCAGACGAAATGGCATATTTAATCAGTTGAGGTCCTTCGAATCAAAGCCAAGTTTATCAAACAACCAGAGATTCACACACGAAATTTCACTAGATTGAGATTAATGCCATGCAAATGGTCATCAAATCATCGACAAATCTGACAGCAATGTGAGAAATCGATGTTGAATGATCCCCATAGCAGAAAGATTATTAAAAAGAAATTAGTTTCCATTTTGTTTATTGCAACCGGTAGGGCCGTAGCACGATTTGTATCGGAAATTTCACGTTCATTTCTGCTGTCAGATTCTTTTCACGTAGTTTTTATATCTATTCAACACTGCATGTGTCTTACAACGCATAATACAATGACAAAGTAGCAACTAGCAATGGCTAGCGTTAAAAGATGGTATGCATGTTGAAGGGATCGAATGTTGGGATGAACCACCAGGTGTGCGTGAAGAGTGCAAGTATCTCTTTCGGTTACCGTGCAGTGATGCTCTCATTCGCTTCGAAATGATCATTTTAGCAAAATATCGCCGATTGTGATGCACACAAAATGATGTGTGCGACGGAAGAAATTTTTCAGTTGCCTGTGTTTTCCGGCAACATTTCCCGGGAGAAAGGCCCGAGGTGGTCGGAAATGCAGGAATCATTTTGTAGTTTTTCCTCATGAAATCCTTGATTTTCGGCTTAACTGTTGCTTTGTTTGCCTCAACTTTGGTTTCATTAATGGCTAAGATGCTGCTTAGCCTGAAAGAGACTGTGATAATTGCATAGTTAATCGTTGAAAATACGTGCTATTATTGGTTCATGGTGCTCAGTTAAGCACTGTAAATCTCACACCATTTTTCTCGAACAATGGTAATGATGTCTTAATGCGGGGCTCGGCATGTGTTGGTGCGATTCTTCCGCTCTCCTTTTCGGGTTGCGTTTTTGGTAAGTGCCGAAAGACACCGACTGATTGTGTGCGCTAAAATCTGAGTTCCCAACCTCAAGCATGCTCGATGGACATGACCGTAGTACAAACCGAGATCGGCGTTTTATGTTTTTTGGTGTTTGGTGTTTGAGATGTTGTTGGAATGCTTGCCGGTTTTCGATTCTGACTCGTCGGAAATATTTGGAATATTGGAAACTGAATGTTTCCAAATAGTCAAAAGTTGAAATAAAAATGTCTACTCCGTTAACTATACAATAAGGCAAATCGTTGCCGACTAAAATCGAAACACGAATCGTTTTCGAAAAGCGAATAGAGGGAATCGGACAAATTAAACGATGAAAGAACGGACAGAGAATTACAAAAATTCGTTTGTAAGAAAGCATTTATTGAGTTAGAAATGGACAACGATGGCTGTCAAGACCGGGATTTTGGATTATAAACAATATAAATTTATAGGTTTTCAGTTCACTAGGAACAAAAATGAAGGCGACGTTCTTGGCTCTACTTCATTCGATCGTTTTCGATTTTCGAACTCGGTGGATTTTATTCTTTTTTATTCTCTTCGACTCGGTCACAGTGGATATGCTCTCGACCGAAACGGGTATTGTTTCAGATATCACAAAAAGCATAGTTTGTACCATTAGACTGATAGCCGCAGTCAAGACGCAAACAAGCAATACATTTGAAGAGAAATAAAATCGTATACGTTTGATTAGATCATCTCACCATTTCGAAATGTTTAGATCGTTTCTATCGTCCATGGCATTGCTGAAGTTTCTTGACGTATTCGGTGCTGTGCGGTGCGCCTAACCGCGGACCGCGGTGTTGAGAAACGAGAAATTTTTTTACGTTTTCTTTTTGGTAAAAATGTCAGTGCCATGTGGGCATTTACCGGTTTTCATCGGAATAAATCGTCCATCGGTTGTTTTCTTTTTTCTTTTTTTCTCTTCGATTTTCATTTTCGATTTCAATTGATTTTTTTTAGAGTCGTACAAGCTGTGATTTTCGTTGATCGAAAATGTGTGACCGTACCTCAAACCCAGTCATATTGTGAGCGACCGTGAATTGACAGCAAGAAATAATCTCGAAACATAATAATCTAAATGGAATGAGCGACCGAAAGGGAAAATCGAGAAAAATATAAATCCGAGGTTTCCACATTGGTTTTTGCTGGGATGAGGTTAATGTTTTCTGTTTGTTCAACACACAAAAACAGCGAAAATACATTTGCCATTGGATGGCGTTTGTTGTGTGCGATCAAACATGGGGTTGTTTACAAAAAATATTTCCGCCTTTTTGATCATTCCGGATTTTAGACATTCTGATGATTTAGCACGCAACATGATGTCCAACCAGATACTTGAGGCTCATGCGGAAGAATCACGGCGCCTGGTAGATAGAAAGTGTTCGAGTGATGGAAAGAGTTATACCGAGCATCACTCAAGGGTGAATTCAACACACTTTTTTCTCTCTCACAAAATACCGTTGGATTAGTTTTTCAAAAAATCGGGATGTGAGTCGTGTGGAATATTTGCCGCATTTTTTAATTATTTCTGAACGGTACGGATAAGGTACGTCCTTGACAGCAGCCATCCAACGACAATGACACGGCGAGAACAATCGAAAAAAATGAGTTTAATTTGTATTCGGGAAAATTGAATGATGGAGTTGCCATCATTCCATAGATGGGACGATTGTAGGCAATGTTTTCCAAATGGAAATTTGAAAAGAGGGCTGCATGCACAACGATGGCACGTTCAGCAGTCGGGGCACTGATGTCGAAATCACCATGGTTGCGCACCGGCCGGGGGAAAGCGAGCTTGCATGGTCAAATCTCCTCGACGCACCGAATCCAAAGCCAACCTGTTAGGGAAGGAGTATTCATTAAACGCATATGCTTTAAAAAAGAATTTGCACCACACACACCGTAAACATATTTCGTACATATGGCCACATATTCGGGACCAATATATAATTCATAAATTTTCTCGAATTGAGGCGAATCGATTCCAGAAATTTTGCATCCTTTAATGTTATGGATTTAAAGTGGATTTGTGGTTATTGCAATTGTTGCTTCACCAATAGTACACATATCACAGAAATGCCGAATTTTCGTATTCCATATAACGGATCTGCCAATTTATTTTTGTGAGAAAAATCAGGAATTCTTCTCTGCCTGCAATTGTTTTACTTTTTTGAGTGCGGGTAACGGGTTTTCGTTCGTTCCTTTCTCGCTTTTAAGATAGGGTTAGTCCAAGTCGATGGGTAAAATGCCGAAACGGTTATGTAATCACCTCGAGTCAAGTCAATTATCATCATTTATTCAAGTGGAAAACCACCGTGCGGGTGAACAAGAACTCAAAAATATCTCGATGTTATCTCATCCTGCTCTTTCTCTTTCTCCCTCTCTTTTCTTCTTCTTCATCGTCTTCTTTTGCTTCTTCTTCTGGTTGAGTGTGATCGCAACCGGCCGGCCGATTTCAAGCAGGCAATAAAATCAATATGCATACGGAAACGGAAATGCATGAAAGTGTCATTGGCATGAGACACACATGGGTTATCGGCACAAGGTATAAGATACTGGCTACATCCTATCGACACCGCATCCTTATCGCTCACCTCATCATCATCAGTCTCTCATTCTTATTGTCGACCCAACGGTTGCCATCGTTTTCATAACCGTCACATGGTAATCTTTCCGATAATTTTCATACAAAAATAAAACAGGACAACGTGCGCACATTAACCATGAAACCATAGTCTCTTCGAAACTCAATGACTTTTTCTGCTTCAGATCTTACAATGTTCCGCATTTTTTCTCGTTTATCTTCGTCGTCTCGTCTCCTTGTTGCTATAAATTTTTGAATATATGAATAATGTATGAAAATAAAGTGAGGTCAGGTATTTTTTCGGTTCTTCTCTATTTATTTATGTTATTCTTTTGCTACTGATTGTGTTCTCTGGCGTTTGCTAAGGCTGCTGCTGCGACTGCTGTTGTTATTTGTGCTTGTGCTTGTGGTGTCGTTATGGTTTTAAGATGTTAATGAATGAAAAGGCATTCGGATACGGTAAATCGACTTCCTCTCGTTCTTGCATAATATTGTGTGTTGATTTTGAATCAGTTGATTCTACATAATTAGAACATCAGCTGATTTTGCTTCGAGAACAATGAACTATTAACTGTTATTGTTTTGAGCAATTAACCGTTAAGCTTTTCTATCGTGGCGATTCGAAAATTCTACGGAGCGACAAGCAAAACTGTCAAACTTACTCAACTAAAACGAAGAATAAAGAATTTTTTTTTATCGGAAAATCGCCATGTAACTGGCTTTGATTTGACAATGTGCCGCAGCTTCCCGCTCATCGGTGATGAAGAACATGGAAAAATAGAAAGATCTGTATCATTGAACGGAATGAATATTGATGATGGACGAAATATAACATGAAATCAAATTATCATAATCTCATTTCAGGACAAATGCTGATAAGTTTATCGATCGATTTTAAACTCTTGTATTGAATAGAGGATCGCTAACAATATGCCTAAATTTTCCCATGTTTATTTTTTGTATTCCGATTGACGCTAGCAAAAACAACGTGTAAGTTTCATCAAACAGTACTTAATCTACATACAGCGAGAATTTAGTAGTCCAGATCATTTTCGTCCAGGAATATATAATGTAACGCAATAAAATGTTATGTATTATTTTTTTACTATCCATAAGTCATTTATTTTTTTATATACGATATTTGCCAGCCGTCAATTGTACATATGATCCGAAACAAGTGTTTTATTACAGTTACACGTAAGCACTTGAATCTGCCGAAATTGATAATTTTGGATTGAATCGAGAATATGTAAATAAACATTGAACAAATGAGATTCGCTTACGGCGACGATGAACAATTTTTGAAGGATTGGTCGATTAGACGGGTTTGATACGCACATCCAAGCAAAGAAGGTATATCTAGACTCGTTCTGAAGACGAAAGCGCAAACTCTATGGTCTCGCGAGCACTTTGGAATTCAAATATAGAATTAAGAAATTCGCATTACATGTAGAACATACCAACAAACCTCTGCCCGGTTCGGTATGAGTGCACTCGACCGAGCGTTCTACTATTTGTATCAAAAGGGGTGCAGTATTGTTTTCAGAATGAATCAGCAATGTGTAAATTGTAAACAACCGAATGAATATAACGGAGAGAATACAAAAAATTTGAAGATGAAAGAGGCAAGAAAAAGAAGAAAAACAAGACGAAGAAGAAGAAAAAAAAAGGCAAATCAAAAACGAACGATATTTATTCGTGATGATGATCAAATATTTCGTTAAGCATGTTGGACATTGTGAGTAACGTTCATTCGGTGGCAAATATTGTTACGCAAATACACTGATATTCAAACAATTCACCATCAAATCATCGGTCATTAGTTTTGTCCAAAGTTGGCTACAACGCGGACGGTCAAACTACAGGTTTCTGCGAAAACGGATTGCCCAGAAATCATTCATTCAATTCCACGCCAAATTCCCGGAATTACCATTCAGCTAGTTTTTTCGCAGGTCGATTGATCTTTTCGCACAAACTATCAGCCGTTTCACCAAATTTCAAAAGTTTGCGATGATCGATGACAACGAGAGCGACAACGAAAACGAAACACAAACCCTTTTTGATGTCCATTGTTAGTAGTCGTTCTGGTATTGACATTACCGTTGTTCGCTCAAAAATGAAATTCGATAGTTCATTTTTATGAGCATTCTTGTGCGCAGGCAGGCATCCATTCAATGGGTGATTCCATTCAGCGCATAATAGAAGAGCATCGACCAGAACTCTTCTAGTTGCTGCTAGTTTTTTTTATTCTCTATCTCCTTTGCTCTCTCAATTCGGCTTAGTCACTGCTGCCGATGTGTGTTGTTTTTTTTATGTCTCTTCAACTTCTTCATTCGCGTTTTATTGTTACTTAAATCTTCAAACAGTTATTTTTTAGTTGAATTCTAACCAGTTTAATATGATTAAAGATTATAGATGAATGACGCGGAGGATAAAAAACTTATATTCGTTTCACTTAACAATTGGGCAGTTTTTTCACAGTTTCTGTTGGATTTTTTGACAGCAGCAGAGCTCAAAAACGGTTCAAGTGGGCCCCTCAGACGTAACCGATTTTGTAACTGAGTTGCTAGTGATTCTTTCAATGCATAATTGACAAGCCCATTCCCAGCATTGGCTGAACTATAACAGAGTGAACCTTTGTCAATTGTAAATTTCGAAACAGTGTCAGAACACTTTTGTGGGGGCCGTCGTACTTTCGATCCAAACACCTGCCCTGGATTCGATCATAACTATTTATTCCATCGTTTCTTTTCACTTCTCCGTCCATGCTCCGAGAAAAAAATGTCCAACACAACATCGGAAAGAAAGAATGAGAGAAAAGTAAAATATTGTATTTCGATAGCCATTTTAATGTGGGAGAGAGAATCATGCGGTATTATCGTATTAAACAGTTAGAACCGCATTGATTTATGACGCAAGGTGCAGTTTTTTACCTGTTGATTGTTTTTTTCTCCGAATATTTTATTCGTTGTCTTCAACCTTTATGTTGTCGTCGTCATCATCTTCTTCTTCGTTTGTTATTGTCATCGTCGTCGTTTTTGGTTATTGAGTTTAACAAACGCCGATTGTTGTGTGTCGAATAGATCTGGGGATTAGGATTTATAATTATTGTATGCAAACGTCTTGAAGATGAAAAAGAAAATAGTCAAATTCTCCAGAGTGTGGGACTTTCTTTCTCTTTCTCTCTCTCGCCCTTTTTAACCTGTAACACACACACACACACACACACACACACACACACCCACACAC
>JANSTV010055847.1:0-12959 GCA_027564135.1 Lestremia cinerea | reverse complement strand
AATTTGCAGCCGCTGAGCTCCATTGCATTCCCGCCTTCGTCAAAATTTTGCATGTGATTCGCTCGTGTATTTCCTCGTGAAACTGTGCGTGCGACTCTAACTGAACTATAAATAAGGCGGCGCTCGTCGACCAAATGCAGAATTGAAGCTGAACTGAGGTTAAATATACTTTTAAATGCACTGCCTACTGCTCTGCCGAATCAGTATGGGTCGTTTTATGCTTCGGAAAAGCTGCGTAGCCCAAAAGTATCCAATCCGAATTGTTTCAACAATTTGCGAGCGAGTATGCAGTGCGATGCAAACATGACAGCCGTGCGAGAAATACATAATTTGTTTCTTTGCGGTGGGAATTTAATTGTCCGATCAAGGTGAACCGAAATGTCAACCAAGCTCTGAGCTCTTCTACGAGTAGTTCGCGTGGGGATAACATTTTTTTGTTTCGTTTGTCTCAATGTATCTTTCGTCGGCGGTCAAAAATCAAAGTTGGCCACTCTACGGCACTCTCGAAACCTCCAATCCGGCATTAAAATTCGATTCAAATCACGTCGCAATCGATCATTTGCATATTTGTGAACGATTATGACAGACATTCACCCGAATAGAACTCAATGCAACATTCTGATCGCAACCACCAGCACGACCGCCATCTGGTGGGCATCAACTCGCCAATACATGTTGCTTTCAACACACAAAACAATCCGTGATGGAAACGGCTATACAGATAAAGAATAACAAACAAACAAAAAAATAAAATGAACGAGCGGACGAGCGAACGAGAATGAATACATAAAAATGAAAATGAGAAAAGAATTATCGTAATGTGTGTCGGTCACCGTTGACATTTTCAAGTTTTCAAGAGTCATTTCGAACCAGGTAACGAAACATTGTTTAGGTGTTCATCAAGGCCGGGGATGCGTTTGTACGCATTTGTGTACAACCCTTGGCCCCGGAACAAAACGGGGACTCACCACCAAAGCCCATTACTTTGAGTTGCGAAACGTGCACCGAGAGGTCGATAGTCAATAATTTGCAGCCATAATCGTTTTCCGCAATCGATTTAGAAGCCCGGCGAGTGCGTGTCGCATAACCGAACCCCGAAAATTCGTTTTTATTTTGCCATGCGAATGTCGATCAAAAAATAGTACGAATTCCAGCAAGTGCGTATTTGGATCGTCGCTCACAAGCCAAGGTTGGATTACAACGAAGAACGGTTGATGAGTGTCAGCCCCGAAACTCGACCTGAAACATCAAGCTGGCGGGTTTTTTTTTTTTTTTTGGGTAGCCGAACTGAAAGTTGAAACAATGAATGCAGCAACACGCATGGGAAAAATTCTCTCATTATTATTTTAATTTTCAACCTTCGCTTTGCGTTGCTTTATTTCATTCACGTACTGTACCCCATTGCAGACGCGCGTTCCTGTGTGTGTGTGCGTGCATTTGTATTTCCAATTTTACGCTTCTTTTATTATTCTCTTCGTCGTCGGATGGTTGAGGGAATTAGAAACGAGATTGAAACCAAGTCTGCTTTATTCAAAGCAAAGACATACCATTTGAGGCTAAGCGCACTGCATAATGCTGCTGGTGAACGAGCGCAGTGTATGATTGAAATGAAGAAAAAAAATTGATTTTTTTTTCATTCGACAAAATACGAAGGTTCTATTGTTGTCCCATTCTGTTTCCACACAATGCAAGTCGATTGGGAATACGTTGTGTGGAAGAGAGGAAAAAGGGGATCTTTGAGCTCAACGTTTACAATTCCAATTAATCATACGAGGACGCAAGGAATGGGCAAAGACAGGTAGAATTTCGGTAATTGAGTTTGGAGACTGACGGTTTCGAGTCATTCTAGAAATGGTGTCGGAAAATCGCACCGACCACGATTTGGATAGAGGTTTCTCGATGACGCAATGGATTTCTGGAAAAGTGACTAATCCACAAGCACGCACCGGACGAACGAGCCTGCGTGCGGAAGCCGCGTCTTACTGGAAACCAGCAGGTATTAATCATCATTGATCGTTGTCATCGAAAAACAAAACCATAATTTTTTTTTTCTTTCATTTTTCAAGTTAATTGTCATTTCAGATCGGTTAGTCATCGCACATCGTAATGTTTTTCGAAATTGACGTGACACATTGCTCTATTACTGGGTCGGGAGCATTCATTCCGGCGCTGCGGCCGGACGCAAATCCAGTAAATGATGTCAAAGATCATCGTCGGGTGATGAAAAGCGATCACTTGGGTCAAACGATTTCCCTCCGCCAGGTCCATCACCCGGTTCCAATCCGATCGTCGGGGCTCGATAGGCGACTGAGAAGCTATTTGCGCCGTTTCGTTTCAAGTGCTGCGCAAACGTTATTTTGAATTGTGAAGACCCAGTCGAACAATGAGAAATTTATTCATTTATTCTATTCACCCATCGTTGGCGCGGTCGCGTCATAGAATTTGAGCTGAAATGACGCTGCGAGTGTTACGACATGTGCTAGAACATGGCCGATTGAATAAACGTAATGGAATTGAATGAAATTGCTCTCATCAAATTACGGCAAATATCAAAGTTCACGAAGGTTGTGAATTTAATTGATGATTCTTATTTCTTGGCTACAACCATTCACAAAACGTGCGGCAAAGCGACGAAACGAGGAGAACGAAAACGAAGACAGAGAAGTAGACGCGCACACACCAAATCAAAACAACATGTTCAGAGTAGCCCAATTGAGTCTAGTGGCATCTACATATCTGCGACGGATGAGCCACAATCGGTTGCGTCACCGACTCGCAACACCGTAATCATCTTTCGGATGCATTCGCCATCATTTGAATACGTCGCCAATGAATTTTTGGACAGAACTTGGTGCTACTGACTGTGTGGTTAATGGATCGAATTCTGTTTCGATTCGGGCTGTTGGCCAGATCGGCAGCTCGAATTGTTCGAGTGACGGTTCCAATATGGCGTGAATATTTTGATTCGATAGGTCTTGCATTTCTTCACTCGCTCGCTCAAACCTCGAACGAATTTGGAAATGTGTAGCTTGGTTGGCCTGGCTCTGCTCCCATTTATGGCTTTACGGCATATCATCGATATACGTGGTTTTTGATTTCATTCACTTCGTCAACCTCCGCAGTCTCAATACGTTTTTCTTTTTCATTTCTTCAATAAAAAGAAAAGAAACAAAAAAAAAAAACAGAAAAAAAAATTCAACGTTTCATTCTTTTCTCACCGACTCACTCAATCTGATTCTGAGCGGCGGAATCAGTCAGTCAGCCGACATAAAATGAATTGAATCGAAACTGTCAATGGACGATGGAATTCAAGAAATGACGCGTTTTCATCATTTTGTTCAGCTCAGCCGATTCAGGTTGACTGTGGACGCGATAGACACACTTGTAATGCCAAAGAATTGTAGCCATTTATCATGCATGACTCGAAGCTATTCTACGGTTTTTCGTGCCACACCTTCACCGCAACGCAACGCAACGCAACACAAATATTATCAATTTCCATGAAGAACGAGAAAGACTGTGGCTCTGCCTGAACCGACGCCGACGAGGAAGTCCAAGCCGACGCCAATGTACAGCAATGCACGATAATATCTGCTCGAATGTGACCGTCGTTTTGAAACAATGCGATCGGGTGACAGCTGGGGCGACGCTTGGCAAACGACTTCAGAAACCTTGTGAACTGAATTCATTCAACCAGCAAATCGTTTCACTTGACATGGCGTCAACATAATTTCTAATATAACAACATTATTTTTGATCATTTTCTGCCATTAGTCTTTTTCGTCACCTTTTGTTGTTGTTGCTATTTCACATTTTTCGACTTCGTCTGTGAAATGACCGCAGCATTTTTTGTTTCAGTGTTTTTATTTCTCTCTTTCGAAATGCCAGCCAATGTATTGGGTTATGGCATGACATGGAATACTCAGAGATGAGAAGCATAATCCGCTCAGCCGTTTCTTAATTAATTAAATTTCGGATAACAAAGAATAAAACCAAGAAAAAAAATGATAAAAAAACGGATAAATATAAACCCGTTTTTCCAAACACACGTGAATTGTGCGAAGGCGCGGTGAAGTCGACGAAAACAGTGAATTCACTTCGGATCGACTGAGAGAAGGTGCATCGTCGCAGGGTAAGGTGATCCCGAACTGACGATCAAAGGATTTCGACCTTTCGAAGGAAATTGGGTGCGTGTCCTTTTCGAACAAGTCAATTTGTTTGTCACTTTAGATGCGGAAACAGTTCCATTTGCTGGGCTGATTACATTGCAATTTCAGAGCTCCACCCAAACAACTGCAACAAAACAAACAATGACTCTGACAATCATCCAATCGCCACCCAAACAAGGTCTGTTTCAAACAATCGATTGAAAAGAATGCACCGGAACTGGAAAACCTTTTCGAATTGGCCGCTGTCAAAGGAAAAACGTGGAAAAAAAACAGATTGAAATTTGAGTCCAAAGAGTTATTCCGAGCGGCTTATCATTTGACTTTTGGATGCGGTCAGTTTAGAGGAAGTGAGTGCGGAGCAAACAAACGGAGCTGTCCGATGCTGTGCATTGTCGCTGAGCCAATCAAAATCAAATTACATGCTTGCTCTTGGTACGCGTCTCAAAACCAGGAAGAGACCTGATTAGTTTTCGTTGGTGTTTGATTGGATTTTTTCGAGCATTCAGGTGTGGTTTGGTGGTACGCATTCGGAAAAAGAAAGAAAGAGAGAGAGAGATATAAATGATGAAATGACGATTTCGTCGCATCGAGCTGTGTTTGATGTACTCGCAGCGATCAGCGATCCTTCATGAAGCCAGTCACGATCATTCTCTGCATACCAGCCGTAGCTCGGTCGCTAACAGATTTCGAGTTTTTTCTAGTCTCGTTTGAATTGAATTCAAATCTGGACTCGGATGCGGGTTGAAAATGCGGTAGACGGATGGTTCGTCTAGTAGAGGCCTGTACTTATTAGTCTATTGGTGGGGCGCATGCATTCACCATATTTTCCTTTAAAAAACCTTTATTTCATGTTATGACTGTCACTATTGGGTTGAGAACCCCGACCTTTCATCACTCCGAACTGAACCGAACTGAACCGAATTGAACCGAGCCAACCCAATGGCTCTGGTGTGAAAATGGCATCGCATTAATGCTTGCTCCAGTTCGGCGCATTGTCGGTTCGCAGAAATCTCGCGAATCGAATTGTGATCGGATTGAAATTGATCGGGGCCGCGATTCAAATTCGAACGGCAGTGAATTTCGCTTGAGCGAAAAAGCAAAATGTAGTCTCCGTTGCAATTGTGTGGAAATATCAAGGCATTTCGATCGGTGAACAAGCGGGAGGGAGAGCATCAGCTGGTATTGAAAGGTTTTCCAACGTTCAACAAACATTTCGCACAACATCTCGTTGATCCTCGATCGAACTGGTTGCAATTCGTTTGGTGTTTCAGGTGCTGTTCATTTTCGAAATAGCAACCCCAGCCTTTGGATTCATTTAGTATATTTTATTCGTTTTTGTTCAATTCGACGTGAATTATCAAAAAGTTTGCAGTCTCTAGCATTTGCATTGAGCATTCCATTGTCCGCCCACGAGAGTAATCAAACAACAGGCGACTGATTTGGGTCGCGTATTCAACACCTGCTGAGAACTGAGAATTGAATTGGGTTGAGGAACCGAACCTCGCATTCAGCACGCGAATGACGAATGACAAAGGACGCGTTTGTTTCCAGTGTCCCACCTCGAACACTTCCTGCCACTGATCAATCAGCATAGCAGTGGTGGACTTGCGGTACTTTGCACGTCAAACGGAATTCAACCGCTGCGCAAAATTGGGAAGAAGTCAATCAGAAATGCCAAAAGAAATCGTTCCGAAATGTCGCCAGGAAGTGTAAGAGAAGCGATTCGCGTTCGTCAAATTTTTGACCAAATTCGAAAATGTTGTAAGTGAAAACGATGGCCATTTGGAACACAATCCACCAATTGAATCTGGGCGAAATGGTCTTCTTTGTCATCGCAATTTTGTGTTTGGCTTCCATTCAATTTGCCTTGAATTGATTCGACAACAGACGAAGCCGAATGCAAGTTTGCTCAACGGCAAAAATCACATAAAATTTCTTCTTCACATTTTTCTCGTCGACAACAATTCAGTTTGTTTCGAGCAAAATCAAGTCAATTCTGCTTCATCAATTTGAGTTGATTATCAAGTCTAATGTATGAATCCAAGCTGAGCTGAGTTGGTCGCCTATTGTTGTGTTATCCCATTATTATTAATAATAATACATGCTCCACAACGCGGAGGACTAGCGCTTTGAATTGCTTGCTCGCGCGCATTTCGAGATGATGCTAAAATTGGTTTGGCCGACGAACGACGCTTTTTCCCTTCTCTTGTTTTCTTTATTTTCTGTCGGAATTTTATAGTGTGTCTGCTTTGATTGTAAACCTGTGTAATTAACCCAAGACTTCCGCAGTTGCTTGCGCAAAACACACACGGAATGGTCTTGAAGCGATGTCGCTTCCAATTTGCTGGCTTTTTCAATTGAGCTGTGCGGGATGTAGCCATCTACGCTTTACATAATTCGCTTGCGAAAGCTAAGAATGATTCTGTTTTCGAGTGGAGCTATCCAAGCCGAGCATCAGCCGTGCCGTCGTCGAAACGATAAACATTAGACTTGACTAACCTATTTTTCATCTGCGCGTTCGAATCGTAGAATGACAAGCGCTCTGACTTGTTGTTGCTGGTTCGGATTCCTTCGCCAAATGGACCAACTGGCCGAACGTTTGTTGCGTCCCTGATTTTCGATTGTTGCAGAAATCACAGTGGTTGACAAATCGGTTTATTTATTCATTTGATTATTGTTTGGAATTTCTCATTGAAACGATTCGAAATTTATTCGATGAATACGAAAACGCATGACTCAATGCCCAAGACACGGACGGACAGCAAAACACTCGAATCAACACAAATTTGAACTTGATCGAATATTCAAAAGTCATTCGATTCGATTTCTTTCGCAAGCGACTCTCGCGGATGGTATCCAAGGCACTTATGGTCGGCAATTGAATCCGTTTTCAAATTGACCACACAATATTCATTCGAAATTCACTTGAAAACACTGCGCTGCGCTCGGCATTTTTTCCATCGCTAATTACTGCATTCAAATGGAAATAATCGCATTTGTTCTAGGCCGCGATATTCAACGTCATTCGATAGAAAAACAACAAAAAAAAACCACACACACAATATTTAATCAGCAACGCTCCAAGCCTCCAACAAGGTGTATTTGTTGTGCATCGACGAGAAGACGCGAGCAAACGAGCAGAAAACGAGCAAAAAACAACATGAACTTCGTGATAGAGACCAAACACATCCGAATACCGATCGACCGATCCACTGATTTACCGATCTACCAAACGAACGGCTATTTTACACATTGAGATAAATTTTATGTAAGATTTCAGTTGCAACAACTGGTTTGTCGGGAATCGAGTTTTTTTTTCTTGTCTTCGTTGCTGCTGCTGCTGCTTTTCTCTACTTCGCTTTATGTGTTTCTTTATTCATTATTTTCGAAACGTATTGAACTGTGTCGTAACGTTTCGTTGCAAACATTCAGCATTTCAAGAAAACAACGCCTGTCTTCAATACAGCTTGAACTGGAATTGATCGTTTCACACATACACATAAGCAAACATCAACACAAACACCAACACAAGAACAAGCACAAGTACCACTACAGCCGACTTTGTATTGATGACGCTGCTAGATTGCTTTCTGTGTCTCTCTCGTTGTTTGTTGCATCTCTTTCGTGGAGATTGTTTTGTTTGGCTTGCAACACAACACAAACGACGAACAAAAAAAAAACGAAAAAAAAGTTGAAAAACGAAACTTTGAAACCTGAAACACTGTTGGTTCCGAAGCGAGAATTACGGATTTTGCATTTTGAACTTGAAACAAAGCAGGGAAACTCAAAACGAACTCATAATCAAATCGATCCACCAAACGGCATTTGATATTCACGTAATTCACGAATCGATCGATTGATCCACTGCAGGGCATCCAATGGGTTATTTCACACACAATTCAGTGCAAGACAGTATTTTTCAACAAAACACGCAGGTTGTGACAACTATAACATTTCTCCGCACGGAACGTTTACGAACTACAGAGAGACTCGAGATTCATTTATAGCGACGCTACTAAGTAGGCGCAGTTCGCGGCGACGGTCATCATACATGCAAGCCACTATGATAGACGCATATAGCGATGACGTTCAACAACAGTACACAGACCCACTGATCATTCGGTTTTCGCGTATGTGCGTGCTTCCAACCGATGCTCGGTGTTGTTTGTATTACACTGCGCGATTGTGGTGACTCTTTACGCAGCCCTGCAACAAACAAATTTTGGTCTCGAAGCAGTTTTCGAATCGAAAAAGACAACATTCAAAAATGCTCAGAACGTCATTGGGCGCCTCCATCGTCGCTGGAGTTTTACGTGCGATGTACATTTTCTCTACGATGAAAAAGCCTAGCCCTGCAAAAAATTCTTCTGGAATTGTTTGAGACGAAAATTTCATTGATAAATTTGATTGACTTTTTGCATGTCAGTTTATCGGGTTTTTCGGAAGCGGCCCAGGCATCGTTCGAAACTTCATGAGCTCTGCTGGCTCCTCTGAAGTATTGCCTCTTCACTCTAATCATTGCCAGCGATTGCATTCTTATTCATTAAAATTATCCATCGGACCTCCTGAGGCTCGTCTTAATGTAAATTCATTTTCCAATTCGAAGAAGAGCAAACTTACGCTCCCCAGTTACACCCAGCGATATTACGAGACCAATGCTCGGCCACTGAGCTAAACGGATTTTTTTGGCAAATCTGAGACTTTCATTCGGTCGCTTTAGTGTGCTAAGCACAAGTGTAGAATATTCCATCGGTAAAACCTGGTTTATGATTGAACTCGTAAATTTCATATCGTTTTTAGAACTTCAAATATAGATTTATTTTTTGCACATGACGACCTCTGTCGTCGAGCATTCGGCATCGCTTGAAACCCGGCCTTGACGTTCCTAATGTGTGTGTTTGTCGCTCGTTTTCATGTGCGGCAACACTAACGATTGCAAACGACAGTCGCAGTGCTAAATGTCACGAACAACAAAACACAATTCATTGAAATTCTGCTCGACGATTGTTTTGGTTTGACTCTGTTCCGAATCGCGAAGCGAAACTGGGAAAATACCGAAGTGAGCCAATCAAATGGAGACGATCTTGGAGCAACAGCGTCGATACCATGAAGAACGCGAACGACTGATCAAGCTAATGGTCGACGAATATGCGGGGAAAAAATTGTCGGTGAGTAGTCGTTCACCATTGAGGTTAGGAGATTCGCGGCGTCGCTGATAGTCTATTCTTTTCGCCAAAAATTCAGGAGCGCGAGCGCATATTTTCCGAGCATCGTTTGAAAGCCTTGCTGGATTTGTTCTCCAACGCAACGTCTTCGCTGCGAGAATTGTACGAGGACAAAGATGGCGAAAGAAAGGCGGAGGTGGCAGCGTTGTCGGGCCCGAACGAGTTCAATGAGTTCTACTCGCGTCTCAAGCAGATCAAGGAATTCTACAAAAAGCACCCAAACGAAATAAGCGTCCCGCTTCAAGTAGAATTTGATGAATTGTCGAAAGCTTACGCAAATCCAACCGCGACACCAAACGCAACTGTGAACACAAGCACAAATCCGACCGCCATCACAAATGCAAGCCCGAACGTCGACCCTTCGAACGATGCTAGCTCTCTGTTAGTGGAGTTCAGCGACGAAGAAGGCTTTGGCCGCTACTTGGACTTGCACGAATGCTACAATCTCTATTTGAACATCCGGGGCGTTGAAAAAGTGGACTACATCACGTACTTGATGTCCTTTGATCACGTCTTCGACATACCAAAGGAGCGCAAGAACATGGAATACAAGCGCTACTTGGAGACATTAATCGCATATCTGAGCGATTTCATTCTTAGAGTGCGGCCGTTGCTGGACGTCGACGCTGAAATGGAAAAAGTTGACTCTGATTTCGAGCGGCAATGGCAATTTGGTCAATTTCCTGGCTGGCCAAAGGAGCAAGAGAGCGCTTTGGCGCACACAGGGGCTCACTTAGATTTGTCAGCTTTCTCAAGCTGGGAAGAACTCGCATCCTTGGGATTGGATCGCCTCAAATCAGCGCTGATGGCTTTGGGCATCAAATGCGGTGGAACGCTGGAGGAACGTGCCCAGCGTCTATTTTCGACGAAAGGTAAACAAACCATCGATCCAGCATTGTTGGCAAAGAAAGATACAAATCGTCAGACGGCTCGAGATAACGCCCGCGCCCATGACATTGCGACACTAGAAGCTCAACTCTATCGGTACGCTGAGCTCGTATCGGAGCATAGAAGTGCGACCAAGGAGAATGTCCAGAGGAAACAGGCACGTACAGAAGGCGAGCGAGAGGATAGCGACGCTGAGATCAGCGAGTCTGACAATGAAGACGACGACGCCGATGATGTTCCGTACAATCCAAAGAATCTTCCCCTCGGCTGGGACGGTAAGCCGATACCTTACTGGCTCTACAAGCTTCACGGCCTGAACATTAGCTACAACTGTGAAATTTGCGGCAACTACACATACAAAGGCCCAAAAGCATTCCAGCGGCATTTCGCTGAATGGCGTCATGCTCATGGAATGCGCTGTCTGGGTATTCCCAACACGGCTCACTTCGCCAACGTAACGCAAATCGAGGATGCCATTACACGTGAGTTGATTCATTCATCATTCCGATTCAACATGCGTCATGTTTCCTTCGATTTAAATCGTTCTCTTTTAGTTTGGGAGAAGCTGAAAACGCAGAAACAAGGTGAACGCTGGATTCCGGAACAAGAAGAGGAATTTGAAGACTCGCTTGGCAATGTGGTGAACAAGAAGACTTACGAGGATTTGAAACGTCAAGGTTTACTTTGAGGAGTTCGAATTAATTTTAAATTTATGCAAATTTTGATGAAAACGGTTTTCAACGAATAAAAAAGGCATTTGAAGCGAGGGACTACAATGAGAAAATCTATTCGTGATTCATTTGTAGCATTAGTCAATTAGCACAATTTCTGTCTGAGCTCTTGTGTAGTGGGCAGGTTTGAAAAACGCTTGATAAGTGATCGTAGGAGCCTTGAAATGGCTTTCGTTCAATCAAGGAAAACGGATAGCAGGTGCACGGGAAGGGATGTTACTTCAAAATGTGGGTATACATTGACATTGAGAGAGGAAGACAAAGATGGCAAGTAGCGTAACCCGGAGCACCACCAAAGTCGGTCGAATGGACGAGTGCCATATGTGGAATAGCTCGTTGCAAATGCACTGGCAGCCGTCAACCGACGAAAAATGTAAACAAAAAGCATCGCGCCGCAACGTATCGCATCGTAAATCGCAAGTGCGGTACGTCGAAAGTCTAAACAATAACAAGATTGCATTTCAACGGAAACATAAATAGCACTGAAATGCAACAAGGCAATTCGAAAAGCCGAAGAGTGTAAAGGAAAAAAAATAAGCAAAAACAGAAGCATACGCCAGTCGGAAAACAAGAGAAAATAGATTCATCAGCGGATCCGGCACTGCCAGTGGTGGTGACTCAAGCCAACGAGCTCAGTCGCACCGAGGAATCGAAGATCAAGAACGAAAAAAACGAGCGGAAACGGAGAGAACGAACCGAGTGACTGAATGAGAGAGTGAGATAATGAGAGAGTGAGAGTGAGAGAGTGAGAGAGTGAGAGAGCGAGAGAGCGAGAGAGAGCGAGAGAGAGAAAGAGAGAGAAAGAAAGCAAGAGAGAGAAAGGGAGAGAGAGAAAGGGAGAGAGAGAAAATTGGCACAGCTGCGCACGTATGAGTTTCATATGGGATAGCTTTCTATATCACACACATGCATACGCTCGCTCAAACGCTCATGAATGTTGTGAATATGGATAACCTATCTCAATCACACAACGAAGTGGCTTTCAACAATCAGCCCAGAACGTATCGAGCGTTCGTGTATGCACTCGATTCATGCGAGCGTGAGTGCGAAAGTGCCGCGCCGCCGGCTCGCATATTCTTGACGCAAAAACTTGCTCCTGTCTGTATGTGTGAGCGCTTCTCTTTCTCTCCCTCTGTGCTTCTGCATTTATATGCGTTCTAAAACCATTTAGGTTGTGTGTCGGTGTATTAGCGCGGTTGCGTACTAGCTTGCAATTTAGGTTGGTCACTTCTGTATGCCTAGATGAATTCAACTAGCCTATTTATGATCTTATATGAAACACTGGTCACGCAAAAGGCAATCGTTGGCCAGCCCATACACAATGATTAGGACATTCGGTTTCAAATCAGACAAGTGCATTTCTACATGTGCCATTGTGTTTGGTTGACTTGGTCGTGCTGTCTCTGTATGAGTATTTTGTGTACATTTTTTCTCGTTGCCTTATGCATGCTGGGTGTTGCACTGTATAGGTCTGACGTCATGCACATTCAACAGCGACGGCGCTATTATTGAGAAAAGAGCCAAAACGACACACGAACAAAAAAAGAAGAAGAAATATATACACATATTGAAAAAAAAAAAAAAAAAAAAAAACAACAGCAGCAGCAACAAATACACAAGTTGGTTGAGTGAGCGATGCGACCAAAAACGACGAGACCACTTTAGAACACATTCAAGAATATATAGATTTTTTTTATACACCTCGACCAAAAAATATCACACAATAATATTATCGAAGCAAAACAGAAACGGATAAGAAGAAACAAAATAAAAGAAAAATAGAATCGAGAGAAAAAGAAGCGAGGAAGAAGAGAAGAATTGAATTCAGATTGAGATACACCATATTAACTTTGGCATCAAATATTTAATGAGAATATGTATGTGCGTGTGTGTATTCGTGCGCGGCAATCATATCGCTCGTCGTCTTTTCTTTTTCGAAAATAAAT
>JANSTV010055836.1:0-12959 GCA_027564135.1 Lestremia cinerea | reverse complement strand
GTGTGTGTGTGTGTGTGTGTGTGTGTGTGTGTGTGGGTGTGGGTGTGGGTGTGTGGGTGTGTGTGTGTGTGTGCGAGTCGATGGAGCGATGGTCAACAGTTTTTGGATTTTGGATTGTTTGTGACAAATCGAAGTGGTTAGCCTAACCAGGCCGACTAATAATCGTTCGGTTTGGTATTTTTGTTGATGACGGTTGTGATCTTCTCGCTGGGGACAATAATTTCGTTCGCTTTGTTGAATCTATTATCTTTTGCCAATTGCAGTTCATCGAAATTCCAATATAATTGCATGCACAACTGAAGCATCAACCCGAATTGAATGCACGAGTGTCATACAGTGCTTAAGTGCTGTGTTTAATTGGTGGTCTCATTGCACATACATTGATATGTCCACAAGTGTGTCGGAGTGTCTGTTTGAATGTGTCAATGTGTGCGTTTGTTGCGATATTCGATTGTGTGAGTGCCCAGGATGTGCGTAGATTTCGGTGTATACAATTGATTGAATACAGCAACATTCCATTAACCTTTCATTATCCATGAAACGCGCGACATGCGAGATAACATCATCATCATCATCGGTCTCATCATCCTCATCGTATTCATCGTGCTCATCGGTATCATCGTGCTCATCATAAAATAGTTATTGTTCACGGTGGCGCGCGCGACCTATCATTGTACACACAAAGCCAGTCAATGCAAATTACAACTTATGATCGAATGAAAACTGCCGTCAATTTTGTTGTAGTCCACTGCTGTTGACATTAGCGTTGGCACTTGGATTTCATTGTTTCGGTGTCAGTCAATTTCATTGCATAATACACAAGGAAATTTACATGTGTTTCTTTATTAATAAAACATTAATTAATTTGTGCGTTAAGCAAGCTTGAGTGATGCTGTTAGATAACCCATTTTTCCCGATATTTCCCGCCATCCCTAATTTCGCGCCACACCCTATTCCGGAATATAATTAAATCATGATCGGACTTATCCGTCATTGTAACCGACGAGGGTATTCAATTCATTCAGAATTACAATTATCTTGAAGCTCCCATTTACTTATCAGGGGCGCCTCCATGTCGTCTGACAAGCGACTGATTCCTCTGAAACTCTCACCACTGTCTCCAGAACTAGACGAACGAGTCCGTCGGATCATTTTATTTAATCATTTCGGCACATTCAGAGGACAATATGCAGCCCGATGAGCGTGAGTGGCGAGAAATAAGGCAATGATTTGACCACAAGAAAGAAATGCTGAACAAATGGATTATTCTGATTGTTGCTGTTTGATGTCTATGTTCGATCGACATATGTATTATTGAAATTAAAGGCTTCATGACGTGTCGCTCGCAATGAAAACTATGTGATGCGATTTTGTTTGGAAAGTGAAGCTTACGGAATGAATTTGCAATGATCCAAATGAAATCAAACGAGAGCACAAATATCATCCACATCATCAACAATATGAGGAAAAACTATTTGTTATAAACATTATCGAATAATGATCGTAATCTCGGATATTTTTTTCGGTGCGGTTTCATTCCGATTTTCTCAATACGAAATTATACCATATTATGGTATGGTATTTGTCAAGTCAAATAAAATGATTTGTCAAATCGGATTTGTTGAAAATTTAATCGCTTAAATTTAACGATTGATTTTTGATTAACGGCAGAGGTCAACTTTTGTGTTCTTTTTCCATTTCATTTGAAATGATTAATGGTGTACCGGCGTTGACAGATTTCATTGGCTGTTGGTTATTTTTTTTTTTGAATTATTTCCTGCCCGAATCGTTCGACTTCCAACTGACGGGCTGGTTTAATTAATTCCATTATTTCAAAATGAAACCAATAGCTTCAATTTTTTGATAATTGCAAATAGGTAGTGTGCGACCCAAGCAGCGAAGAGTCTTTCACTTGCTAACCAATCATCTGAAAAATTAAACGATTGCAATAATGGGACATGCTCAAATGACTCGTTTGATAATCGCAGTGCATCGCTTTCCATTCGGTTCGATTTCAAATACCAGGCCAATCGTAGTGTGTGGGGTCGAGAGAACTTTCCATGGAAATTGAAAAGAAAATAGCGAAAACCAACCAACAATTATAATCATTAGCATTACGGCTACGAGTGAGGGTATAATTATGTAATTTAATAATCGCGTTTTTCCACTGATCTGTCTTTCATAGATCCTTCCGTAAATTCGTTTCGACTTTCTTTGATGAAACGTTTCGAAATGTTCGAAATGGACTGAGCGCGAGAGTGGCAACCGCAATGCAAAATTACCATTGAATATCTGTAACCTGCCTCTCTGAATGAGAAGAGAAATTGTGTCGGATACGCATTATGTTTGCACTCAACCGAGTAAAAATTATGAACTATTTTGTAATGCCAGGTGACGTGAATGACAGACCGTACGCAGGCACCGCCACCAAACCCTATTAACGCAAATCACTTCTGATATCTTTCTTTTTCTGGCGTTTCTGTTTTACGTCTTTTTTTGGTCTGTTATCGTTCTGTTTTACCTCTTTCAGAAATCGAGAAACGTCAAAAACGCGAATCCGACCCTTTGCTGCGCAGTGGTCAGATTCCATTTTCACTCGATTTCTGAAAGAGCTTAAACAGAGCGAAAACAGTACAAAAAAAGACCTAAAACAGACATCTCAAAATTTCGTTTAGAATGAAATAAGAAGGGATTTGTGTTAATAGGGAAAGTAACAACGTTGATGGTGTAGCTCAAAGGCAATTGGGCAGACGGTTAACGGAGAGGAAAGGCGGAAGACGGGAGCAAGGAAGAGGATGCCGCAGCCATCGCTGGAGCGAACGGCAGTAATATGCACATACAAACTCACACGGACATAAGAGGAGTCTCTAAATAATGGTGCAAGCAGTGTCATTTATACAGCTTAAAGCTACTAATTAGAGAGCTCAAGTTCGTGCTAAAAAAAAGCATCAAATAAAAACAAAGTTGAGAGAAAAATACAAAGTTTTCATAGATCATTTCTTTTGCGCTCTCCAAAATATTTTTCATCTTCGCTTCATTTGAAATAGCTCACAAGATACAGCAGTTATAAGATAAACTTTTAATTAATTGCAGTTCAAAACGAAAACAAAATGCCTCCCGTTTTTGACTTTCGGCCTCTGCAACGACAATTTAGAAACGTGAGTGAACGTGCAGTTCAATGTAAATGTTGGAGCTCAGTCAGAATGTTGAAAAATTACCATTAAAAATGACAGCATTGTCTGAGGCTTGGTCGTGATGAAATTTCAATGGCAAAGTCTCAGAGTTTCTGATTGGTGACCAGGAGTGAAAAAAACAATAGAAATTGCTGCGGTTCGTTTAAAGATAGATTCGCCTCACACACACACACACACACACATCGACAAGACTCTCCTGAATCAGTGCGTTCGAAATCACAAGTCCTATGATACATAGTCAGAATTCTTTTACCTGTTGACGTATCGAATCGAACCTTATTTCAATGAAAGCATTTTGATACCACCTTTTGATATCAACAATGCCTCATGAATAATGAAAGATCAACTAAACTCCAATTCAATATTTGTGTTGTGCTTCTGGTATTTTTCTTCATACACTTCGCTTGTTTCTCCATCCTGAAAAACAATTGCCGAGAGAAAAACGCCAAAATGGAACGAAAAGAAAAGCACCCAGCTCTCACACATATCGGAACGTAAATAAGCAGAAGAAAAAAAATCGGCAAGAGGGGTATCCAAAGTACTAACGGTGAAAGGCAAAAAATACGATAAAGACGAAAAAATATCTTCGGAAAACATTTCCTCCCGGCTCCGATAGGTTTCTGTGAGATTGGGTACTTTGCTTTGAGTCGTCGTCCAAACCAAATTGAGATGTATCTTTTCATGTGTTTTATTTTCCATTCGGAAATGAATGTAACAGATGTGTTTATATTCAAAGTTGAAGTCTAATTCTTCTCTTGTTTTTCTTCAAAATTCTTTCCGATCCTTATTCTTCTGGTTCGTGACGGTTTTTTTCCGCTAATTTGATGTCCATTAACATTCATGATATTCGATATTTATTATGACGAGCATTTCAATGGTATGGTTTTGATCCTTAATTCATCGGAAATTCTATCATGACAGTTCAGAAAGTATTTATTTGAAAGATTTTCTTAAATAAGTGCATTGAAAACAAAGTTGATTTTCGCTTATGAAATTGAGTGATTTCTCCGTGAACATTTCTCAGGTTTATTAAGAGGGAGGGTCGACGCCACCACACACTGAGCTGGTAGGTGTCACTTTCTCTCTCAACCAAAATCCCAGCCATAATCCAATCTTCCTGGCTTCGTTGAAAGCTTGCATGTTTGGATGCGGCCGTCATAGTCATGTCAAATACCGAAACCTTCTTTCGCCGAGAAACAGAATAATGATTGCTACACATATCAGCATTTTCCAATTATTGGAAATGGCGAAGGCACCATAAACAACAAAATTCCAATTTCTTTTAACGAAAAATTGCACAAAGTACATCTCGGCCGCAAATTGCATCGAATGTGACTCGAGAAAATGTCTTTGGTCTGTCTTGACTTTGGCTTTAAATTATTGTTCAGTTCAAAAAGATAATTTACCATTTTCAGATCCATAACCAACAAAACAACATCAATAGCGGCTAGAGGAGCGCCATATCAATGATAACAACAAAATCAGAAAAGCAACAACTAATATCAACAACAACAACAACAAAAAACAGTGCCAGACAAAAATACGTCAGCATATGCATTGTTTGTTGAACCAGTTCACGGTTGAGAAGCAGTGTGTCGTGTCTTTGTTAGCGTGCTCGCAAGTGTATGTGTTTGATGCAGTTGAATGGCAACAAAAGCAGAATATAAGTGCAGTCTAACACCTATCAACAACAGCAACATACCTTTAGAATTGTGACTACAACAAAAACACAACACTTGACGACAATCTAGTGTTGTAAAATATCCAGAATCATACACAAAATCGAATGAACGAACCACTCGCAAAACCAGCACAGCAACATCATCGTCATAACCATCAGCAACAATATAAGGATAGCAAAAGCCTCAGATAATTATTCGATAGGAAATATTTGAGGGGGGAAAAAACAGCGAAACAAAAGTGAATGAAAAAGTGGCAAGAATAGAATTAATCGGGGACAACGACCGTTTCGAACATCGGGGAAAAAATAAATAAATATTGAAGTGCACTGAGTTGAAAAATTAGTTTTTAGTGGCACAGAGCGACTCGCCTAACAACAACCAAAAATCAATTGTACGGCCGCTTGTTTGTGCTAGTGAGAATTTTACTTAATAAAAATATTAACAATAATGAACTTGGTGACGACAACGATAACGAAAACCCAACATTGAATCTTGTTGATATTGCTCGAGGTTGGAATGCAATGTTATTAGTTTGGCTATGAATTACGAAAGAAAATAGAATTTTCAGTCGTTTTTGGTGGAGGAGAAGGGTGTTCTAGTGAACGATTGGGAAACAAGTGTGGAAGAAATTGCATTGAAAACCAGTACAGTGATTCTTTCTTGAGAAGTGGTTTCGCTAATAAAATCGATCGGACAGAATTAAAAAATTGAAATCGCTCAGTTTCGATAGATTTTTTTTTGAACAATTGAAGTCTCGATCAATCAACAAATACGATCCAACAACGAACACTATTCTCAAAAGCGACCTAAATTTTGTTAAAAATAAGCTCCCAAACGCAACCCGACGCGAGCCCTCTGGGGCTGCGCTTAGTCGGGCTACTCCCTTGTGCGGTGTGGACACCAAAAGTACCAAAGCCAACAATTGCAAATCAAGCACGCATCGCCACAAATCCATATCCACTTGTATCGGGTGCCAGTGGCTCAGCATCCGGATCAGTTCCATTGGCAAGTACACGACTAGTGAATCGTTCGGAAATAGCTTGCCGTTGCGCATCTAGTGCGAGTGCTCAGCAAGCCCAACAGCTATCCATTCGATCGGCTGCTACTTCACCGATTGCAACCATTGCCACTCAGCTAGCACCGTCAGGTGCTCGTCAATTTTGTCCATCACATACAGCTGCCATACGATCTGTTGCCAGTTCGGTTTCAGCCACTGGTCCAACTACTGGTCCAATGTTGCTTGTACCATTTGCTATGCCGGGCTTTGTTCCTGTGCAAGGACAACAGCCGTCTTCGCACGGTCCACCGCCCCCACCTCAACACGGTCAACACCTTCAACCGTCATCGTTGCTTTCGCAGCAACTGTCACATCAGCAAATCTCCGCACAAGCGGCCCAGCAACAACAGTCGCCCCAACAACAAATTCAGTCGTCTTCAGTCACACCAGTTTCATGCAATAATGCAAATTCAAAGGTAAGATTAATGACATTTTCTAAACGAATTTTAATTAACTTAACAGAAAATGCTGCGCAAGGAAGAGAGCATTCTCTTCCGTATGCGATTTCGCGTTCCAGCACGGTGTGTTGCTGGCATAAATATATAAAACATTTCTTTCTTCAAACACAATTCGAATTAAATTCTTATTAATGACTGACCGGATATTCCTCTGCTCGTTCCGTCGGTTTAGTGGTGTCGAGCCACTCAACCCGCGATGAACCATTCAGCGATCGGTGTGTTTTTTTTCTTTTATCGGTTTCACCAGATTACCTTAACTAACAAATATAAATCAAGGACTTAATAAGGAGATACAAATGAAATGACTGACGAAAATGTGTTTAATAAAAGAGCCTCTATTTCATTGCACTCAGATCAAGACAATGAACAAGCGTAGTCAGTTGTGTTCGATTCTAAGAGCGTAGCTGCGTTTTGAACGTCTTTATCATGCGATGCCATTAGCACAAGCCTTCGGAACGGAATAGAAATCTCGGGCAGTTCGAGCTGAATGAAAAGATGCAAATTAGTTCTCGATTCGCATTTTATGCGGGGATTGACTTCAAATACTCACAGCTGTCGAAATAATCGTACACACGAATTGGAACGGGATTCTGCTCGAATGTTAGACATTCCTCATGGTTGACCTTCAGACGGTCGAAGTGTCGAAGTAGACGACGAATACGGTTCCATCGTTCTTGGTTTCAATCTTCATGACGCTCTCGTTGCGACTGAGTGTGTGCAGTTTATCCGACTCGGCTGCAAAGCCACTGGGAGCGCACAGATAATGGGAGGTCGACGGTCTGCAGGACGAGTGAGTTCTGGCTATTCACGTCGATGTGAGTCTCGTTGCTCTGATTTCACGACGACTTGAACGTTGCTGTCTTTGTTGAAGATTCGGGAGGCGAATTTGGCCAAAGCATGCAGACCAACGACAGTGTATTGAGTGCCTTCGAAACCGCCATAGCAGTTCCGTTGGCCCAATAGTCATTTGAAGTATGGGAACCCATCGGCAAATTGTTGGTTTTCGAGCACATCCTGCAAGCCGTAGGCAGTGATTTCCACGTTAAGTGTTTGTGATTCCCTGCAAATTTCGTCAGAGGGTTTTCTCCACCATTTGTGTCCCTCTTCTTCGTTAGACATGGCCACTAGACCCTCGAGTAATAGCTTCTTCGAAGAGTGATCTGCCAGCTGGAAGGCGAAAGTAGCTACTGCCAAGGTGTACAGGTCAACGACACCCTCAAGGTTTGCAACGATGTTGTAGCCTTGTCAATTGTCGGGTGGAATGCTTGAAACTTGTCTTTATTTTCCAAGAATGCGGAGAGGCCATTCGCGGCTAGTGCGAACCTTTTGTTAGATACACCTTCCATTGCCTGGTGAGAAATCCTGCCAAATTCTCGGAAGCTGCCATCGGCACGTAAGATGAAACCTTCCTCAAATCAACGAATATGGCTTCGTTGACGAACTGTGTAATTCCTTCAGGCTCGACTGGAAGAATCCGATCGAAATGGCTGTCACTTTGATTGAGATCTGACCCACTTTCTCTGGTTTCATCAGAAATGAGGTAGATTGACCATTGTTCGCGGTAATTTTCAAAGATGTCTACCGCCATGATTCGGAGCTCATTACAGGCTCTGCTCCTTTGCTGACGGTTACGAACGATTAATTTTTTTTCTTAATGGTGGAAAATGCATTTCTGATTTCAAAATCGAATCGCGGTGCGGGTCGACACGCACACGAAATATCGTATCCGATTCAGAACGGACTCAGTTCTGCGTATTCAGATTGAAACGTCACCGCGTATTCAAATTCTACAAGTACGAAACCGAAATAGCGTGTCCGACACTTTTTATGCACTGCATACCCCAGTATCGGAGATACGAGTATGCCGGCGCATACTCAATTTCATATTATCTTTTTTTGTTCAGACTAAATTGTGTCAACTTTTTGGGCTTAATAACTTCGGCTAGAGTCGATCGATTTTGATGTGTTTGGGCTCTATCGACGCGTATTGATTCAAAATTCAGAAAGCGAATTTAGAGCGAACGATGAGTCGTACTTTGAAACGTTTGGCTGAAAAGTCGTTGGCTGAATCAAGAGTTACACCAAATTTGGGCAAAACATATTCCGCAACCTCAACAGATGTGCTCTTTGTCTGGAAGCAGAAAGCCAGTCATTATAACGAAATTCTCATACCAGAGATTGCACTAATCGCCTACCACATCTTCAACCTTAGCAAAGATTTCCCCATATCCCAAAAGCAGACAATTGCAGTTCATCTTTCGCCGGACTCACATCTCGCCATTGCTTGATACGGTTTTTTTGAGCATCCTAAAAACCAACAGAATGGTTAATACCAATGCCGAACAAAGCCCGTCCCGCCCGCAAGTGCTTACATTGATGTAAATATGTAAGTCTCCCTTCTTCACAGCAGCCGGTTTCAGTTGCGAGTCCAACACCAGCACACGGAACCTGATCGTCTCTCCTGGCTTGTAGATCGATTTATCCGTCTGAATAAAAATCGACACATTCTTAAATTCGACATTCAACGCGGAACAGACGTTTTTGAACACGATTCCCGACAGACCTTCAGCCACCAAATTGAAATGATTGTTGACAGCTAAATCTTCCAAGTGCAGCGACAGCAATTCGGTCCTGTTGGGCTGCACGGTTATTTCCTGTTCATTCTTGTAGTTTTTCTCATCGACAATGCTAATTTTCACTTTGGCCGGATCAACTTCGTCGTGAAGGGTGATGGACACTTGATAGTCTGAGTGTGGTCGAATGTTCCGCGAACCAGCGATTGTGTAATGCCTGCAAAGTCGAGAGTGTTAACATAACACTGAAGAACAATAAACCTGCTAAATATTTTCTAAGTTTGGATGGACTTGTTTGATTTAGTTATCATTGAAGTCAAAATGCATGAACATTTTCGCTGTAGTTTGTATAACCTCTGATGACCCGATGACCCGAGAGTTCACATCCTATTTTACTTTTGGTGATTACAGCATATTCTAGAGTTCACGATAGGCAGACAAGCGAAAACAGCTTATCCGTATTGTGGGATTAGCTCGCAGCGAGCATAGAATTGCAGATTGCGGTGCCAGTAAATCGGAGCTAAGACCACTTAAGTATTACGCCGAATTTTCTTTTGATTTAACCGAAATGCAATACGAAATGTGCCTTGAACTAGTTCGCAAATCGAAAAAAGCGAGATATTATCTGTTCGCCACCGGCGAGGGCGATCAAATTAAGACTGAGTGGCCACAACGACATTTTTAAAATGTGCTGTCGAACGCAAACAATTATTTTCGCTGGTCGTCTTGGGCAACGTTCGACAAGTGGAAGTCAGAACTTACCCAGCACAATTCACGGAATAAATTAAAACACTCGATAATATGAGTAGCACTGCCGAAATGCCTGTTTATTGACGGGCGAGTAGCTTTGCTTCTCCTTCGATCTTCCCTGTCTGGTCGTCTTTCTTTCTGAAATGTTGCCTCTCACGAATGAATAACCAATATAATCGTCGAAAGCAACTGGTCGGTTATGCGAACGCAAATGATGTGGAGGATTATTGACACCTGTTCTATATAAAGTGCTGCTATTTTTCATTACGGTCTGGAATGATGTAAGAACCGCTTGGTGTACTTATTCAAGAAAAATTCAAATTTTTTTATCGCTACGCAAATAATACCAAGCATAGCGATGACCTATGAGTTGAATGATTCGGCGAACATGTGACGGGCTCGTTGTTCGTTTTCTTGATGTATTGTGTTCTATCTCTGTTTTTTTCATTCCTTGTTTTCTCGAGCTCAATAATCCTCGATTTTTTCTCATTCTCAACGACGTTGAACGCAGCTTCTAGTTTTTCATCCCATTCTCGGTACATTATTGTGGAGTTTTCAAGCGAATTAGAAGCAACAGCTGGCTAGCGGTAGTCGCTGAACCCTTTGAAAACTTGACTGAAAGAGAGAAATATTAATTTTTAAGACAATCATTATTTTTCGGGGTTTCCCAAAAAATGCTGGTGAATTCATCAATCAAGCGAAGGTTAATTTTTATTGATTGATTTTCCACATTCGCCTTCATCACATATCAAATGAAAGGAAATCGAAATTGTATTTGGTGAAGGATTTATTATTTCATTAACGTCTAGATCAGGTGATGTCATTAGCCTTTGCCGCGGAATAGAAATCTGATGCAGCTCAATCTTATGGGGGAGATGCAAATTAGTTCTTGATTTGAACTCAGAGAGCTATCAGCTCGATACGACATTGCGTATCGGACCTAACCTCGCTAGTTCGCTCTTATACGAACACGAAATTGCGTGTGCGGGTCGACGCGGATCCGCAGTTTCAATTTTTGTACCGGTCACAGGGAACGGTTTTTTTTAAATTATTTTGCTTATAATGTGCATTAATCATCATATACAATTTGAAATGGTTGTTGGGAGTTGAATCGTTCAAGTGCAGCGACAGCAATTCGGTCTTGTTGGGCTGTACGGTTATATCATGTTCATTTCTGTAGTTTTTCTCATCGACAAAGCTAATTTTCACTTTGGCCGGATCAACTTGGGCATGAAGGGTGATGGACACTAGAATATTGTATATTGAATATTTTAAGATGATCGTGTAGTGACTATTTGCTTTTTTTCATTAACAAGCAAACCATCCAGTCCAAATCGAGTCGTGCTTCTGATTTTATAATTGAATATATTTTGCAACGAAGCTCGGTAGCCAAATGAAACACAAAAAAGGTCCTTTACTTGGGTTTATTCATTCAAAAACACCTTTAAAATGTCCTTTGTTTGCTGTGGGAATTTGTTAGTACGCACGGTGTTGATCATCAACACTTACCCCGAATGACAGCGAAGCAGCAGACGGAGCAGACTAGAACAGTCAACAACAAATATTTATCATTTGATTCTAGAACTCATGGCGACCCGCCAATCAAAATACTTTTGAATAGAAATTTCGTTGATTGAGATCAGAGCTAAGCATCGGTAGTCGGCCAATCGTGTCATTCGCAAAAAGAACTAATAAAGACAGTGTTATCAGCTTAGCTCTCAAATAGACGGTTAATTTAAATTGAAAATTGGTTTTCCGTTTTCCCTTTTTTTCGATCGTATTCAGAACTTGAATGGTTCTAATCTTTATCATGGCTCGGACGAAAGATATGAAAGAATAAAAAAAAAACAAATGCGAACGAAGACGAAGCAGACAGAGAATCATCTCATAAGCGCTTGACAATATTTTCTGTTGCTTGTATGGCGGTTGTTTCGGAGACTTCAAAGCTCATATTTTTTGTCTCTCGATATTTCTTAAGCGCTTATTCGCGATACGAGTTAGTCGACTCAATTAGCCAGCCCTGTGGCGCATTCAAAATTTGATTTGCAGAGTAGGGTTTTCGACAAGCAGTCATGCGACGATTCTCATTAAAAAAAAAAAAAAAAATTAAAGCACCAATTAATTGTCCCGTCAAATTAAACAACAGGATTTGCTGCACACAACACACTGGCGAATTAAAAGCCTGATATGAATCTCTGTGTCTGTCAGAAACTGTGTGTGCGTTTGCGTTGTTAACAACCTACTGAGCAATCAGTTTGGATCAGTCATTTACAATTCCATCGATAAAAATCTGGAAAATCATCCAGTCTTGCAGTTTAACCAGCTGTTACAGCCGCCGTTGCTCGATACGGACGGGTCGGATATTCTGTGTGTGTGCACTTTTCATTTCAATTTGGTGAGAAAGAAGTCAAGCGAACGTAAATGCCTCGATTAATCATCGGAACGATTACGAAAGGATTTAATTAAGATTTGCTCATTGTAAATTTATTATCACACAGCCGGCAGACTGGTATCGCCGAGACAATTTCGATATAATAATAGGTGCTTTGCTTGCACCGACTCGAACGAATTATTTTCGAATACTTTATGGAAAATGGCAAAATAATGCGACGCATTCGCACCCACACAATGCACGCGCGCATGTTGTTGCACTCTTCTATAGTACGTTGAGCACGCATACAATGCACCGTTATCAGCCGCACTCGATGCGCTTTGGTGTTCAATGCAGTGCGAAGGAACCCACTGCAACCCGATGGCTTGTGTTGTTGTATTGAGCTTGCCCAGCACAGGGCAACAAGCGCGAATACAATAGGACGAATGAATATTTCGCTATTT
The DNA here is from genome assembly GCA_027564135.1 of Lestremia cinerea. Lineage (NCBI taxonomy): Eukaryota > Metazoa > Arthropoda > Insecta > Diptera > Cecidomyiidae > Lestremia > Lestremia cinerea. The sequence continues at coordinate 410 of JANSTV010055836.1, read as the reverse complement.
TTTAAAATAAATCGAAAAATACTCATAACTGTTCAATTCGTATGGATCTATTTTTCTCGTTTTTTTGGCGAGAATCGGTGGTTTGAAAAATAATACCGAAAAAATAGAAAACAATTCGAAAGAAATACCAAATGAATTTTTGCCTATCTGTTTTTGAAAATAGCGAGAAATTCATGAAGATGACTATTTTCGAAAAATATTCGAAAACAATCCGATCGAGGTGGTTGCAAACAAAGCACCTAATTTTGAAAAAGCCAATAAAGTCACGGTATCCACACATGCACAAACACACACACACACACACACACCGACACCCACACACCCACACCCACACACCCACACACACCCACATACCCACACATATACACATACACACACCCACACACACACACACACACACACACACACAC
>JANSTV010055835.1:0-25579 GCA_027564135.1 Lestremia cinerea | reverse complement strand
GAAGGTACCACCGCCCAAATCGAAGACCAACACATTCTTTTCACCGTCCTTCTTGTCTAAACCGTAGGCAATGGCGGCAGCGGTGGGTTCGTTGATGATGCGCATGACATTCAAACCGGCAATAGTACCGGCATCCTTGGTGGCTTGACGTTGAGCGTCATTGAAGTAAGCTGGAACTGTGACAACGGCATGGGTAACCTTCTTGCCCAAATAGGCTTCGGCGGTTTCCTTCATCTTGGTCAAAACCATAGCTGAGATTTCCTCTGGAGCGAATTCCTTTTTGCCTTGTTGTGTATCAACTTGAACATGTGGTTTCTTGTTCTTGTCGATGATTGTGAATGGGAACAATTTCGCATCGGATTGAACAGTTGCATCGTGGAATTCCCGACCGATCAAACGCTTAGCGTCGAAGACGGTATTTTCTGGATTGGTTGTCAATTGATTCTTGGCAGCATCACCGATCAGACGTTCGCCTTCGGCTGTGAATGCTACGTATGATGGAGTGATACGGTTACCCTGATCGTTGGCGATGATTTCAACGCGACCGTTCTTGAAGACACCAACGCTGAAGATTAAGAAAAAATGAAATCAGTTTTGAAACCATCAATTGGGGCGAAAACTCCTCCATGGGAGGGGTCATGTGGTTGCTCGTTTTCTCCGAACGGAAATTCACAATTGAAAAATTCCACAGAGGGAGAGCAACCAGAGTATTCTTGACCACACGCGAATCCATAAGACACTCAACACTTCTTATGGGTCTAGATGGTGGACGTAAAAGCTTTCCTCCCAACCTCAAATGCTTACCAAGAATATGTTGTTCCCAAATCGATACCAATGACTGTTCCAATATCCTTCTCCTTTTCCTTCTTTTCTTCGGCCTTCGAAAGGGCGAAGACGGCCATTGCGGCCATTACAAAAGTCAACCTCATGGCTGGAAAGAAGCGAAAAACAAAATAATCGATTAAAATCTTTTGAGAAAAGCCCATAGAATGCGTTTGATGCAAGTTGCGTGATGATAAACCGGTTTCGAGAAATGATGCGCGTCGCCGGTCAGACAATGAAAAAACAAAGAGATGCGAGTTGTTGCATAACAATTGGCCAAAAGTACCGTTGCTCAACCTGATTTCGAATTGATTTTTGTTTTTTTTTTTGGCAATCGAGTTCATTGCACGTACACAAGAACCGTTATGCGTGTCATACAACGAATGGTTTGGCAATTCAAGAATTCGCCACGAAAAAAATGTCGTCAGAGAAATGACGTGGATTTTGAGACGAGGTGTTTCGACAGCGTATTGTTTTCAACGAAAGACGATGCAAATCAAACAAAACGACGTCGAGGTTACGGTCGCAAACGACCACGTAAACATTTACGATAATGCTCTGTGGGAAGACCACGTCAGTTGTGTTGTTGTTGTTGTTGTTGTTGTTCAAGATTTTGCGCGAATATAAATTTTATGAATGATTGTGAATCAGCGATGCGTGTCACGTAGTCCGTTGTAACGGGAAAAAATTAGTTTGCGATTGGAATGAGCGAGATTCGATTGAGAGGTTTGTGCCACGCATGTGACATGGCAACAACGCCTTGCGCTTAGCGTCTGGATGATAATGAGGTCGTGGCGAGTCGCATGGAATTCTACGCGACAACGTCATCATTTGCAGTCTGCCTGGTACAAATTCCGTGAACTTGGAATTGAACTTGAAAAAATTGACTCAGCAATGTCGCAGTACAACGTTTCTGTGTTAGATTAGCTGCTGTGAGTTTTTTGATCTGTTTTGCGAATATCGGAAAGGATTTCGTTTCGAATTGAATCGGTTCAATGGAAAACGGGCAAAAAATGGGTTTTTATTCGAAACCGCCCACTATTGAATGAAATATTGGCATAAATTCCGTCAATTGTTCAACCGCCGGTGGCAAAGGTGATATTTCGAAGCAGCCAAACAACACAATTGAAATGCCAGTTTGCTGACGTCGACTTGACTCTTCTAGAACCCGTTCGTCGAACATCGAATGAATGATTTATTCGACGGCCATTTATAAAATCCGGCATCGAGCTGGCTGGATGGATTAAGGTGAGAAATCGCTAGAACATATTTGATGGGTTTTTTTCGGGTAATTCTCTTGTTGTTTTCGATGAAAAATCCAAAACTTGGCATCAATTTTCATTTCTCGCGAAAAACTCACTGGAACCGATTCGAATGAATGAAAATTTTCTCGGCCGCCGGCCAGCACGGTCACAAGCACTTTTTTTGTTCGGCGAAAACTCGACACTATTTTTCTCGATTTTTCTTTCTTTTTGTTTTCTCTTTAATTCGGCGAAAAATAGTTGACGGAAAATTACTTACTTGCTGATTAAGTATTCACAATGAGAGACGAATTCACTTGAATTTGAATTTGATCACTGAGAATCAAACTGAACGACTGAATTGCACTTTGTGTTGCTGGGTTTCGTACGTCTATTCCATCGATTGGTTTGATAAATACTGAGTTGATCGAAGAGCTGCACCGAATAAAAAGCGCTGACACACTGGCGTGGTTCTTTCCGATTGGTTCACGTTGGAATTCTTGGGCCACGCTGATTGGACCACGTTCGGGAGAGTGGAGAGACTGAGTCAGTGTTTGAATTTTGACACTTTTTTGCTGACTGAGTCGATTGCCACATCTGGCGGAAAATTTCGAAATTTGCTACGTTGCGGTCGCTTTGTTTACGTGTGAGACATTTGACAGAATTGTTATGGGAATTTCTGGGAAGATTGTGGAAGTTTTAAGAATTTTTTTGGGCATTTCGGGGAATTCATATCAGATTTTGAAAATTCTTGAAAGAATTCGTTGATTTCTATAAATTTTTCGTGGCAAGTGGTCATGATTGAACGGAACATCAACTGTGAAACTGTTCAAAGTACCTCGAGAATGATTGAGCCATCTGAGAGTGTCATCAACGGTGACGAACGAATGCCCAACGATTGAATTAGAAAGTTCCCATAGAAACCACCTATTCTTCGGTATGAACTGAATTATTCCCGAACTTTCATTCAAAAATGATGAAATTTCTCCAAAAAATACCAGCAATCATATCGCAGCGTCATCTACCGGGAAAACCTTACGAAACTCTGTCAGATTGTACGTAAAATTCGTCAGCGGCATTTTGACAAACAGAAACGTAAACACAACAAATCCTGCGGTTCGGTGTTTTCTTGGAAAAATCGGTGAAAATGTCTCAGCGGGCTTTGCCTCAATCGAAAGAGGCTTTATTGAAGTCGTACAACAGTAAGTATGCCATTGATCTTCCCAGTGGGCGTCGATTTATTAAGGAATCCCATTCCAGTTCGACTGAAGGAAGATGTCAAATGCATGCTGGAAAACTTTGAGGAAATCGTGAAATTGGCCAAAGGGGAAACGGAATCACAACTATCGAAAATCACACAATGCGAACAAGACACGTATGAGATGCAAGTCAGGGCGGCCAACATGGGTAAGTCGACAGGGGGGTATGAGACGGGCAGGTCTAAAGTGTCACTTTCTTCCACAGTCCGTGCCAGTGAATCTCTGCTGAAGCTCGTCTCGGACATCAAGCAATACTTGATTTTGAACGACTTCCATTCGGTGAACGAAGCCATCACAGCGAATTCACAGCTTTTCCGGCAAACACAGGCGGAATGCGACAAAAAACTTATGAATTTGCGAGAGGCTGCCGCGATTGATTTGTATGATTTGGAAGAGGAGTATTACACAAGCGAATTCAAGTGAGAAGGGCTCGAGGAGTAGTCTTTAAGGGGGAATGCAAGGGAGGGAACTTTGAATGATAGAACCTGTACGATGAAACCAAATTGGTGTTGAAATAAAAAGATGATTTGTTTTCTTTGAAGAAATGATTTTTCACTGATGGCACCCTGAAGGCACCCAAAAAGCGAATCAAACAATCATTGAATACTCTTGCATGTGAGAAGTTCAGTATATTTCCGTAATCATAGGATTTTAATTGTTTAAAGTCTAACCTAAAAATTACGTTCAATTTCAATCAAATGATGAATGCTGTTTTATTTCTAAGAAAAAAGTCTTCCAAAATCGAACAATCAAATCAAAACATCGGCTTGGATTTGAATCATTCAATCATTCGTACCTCTAAATTGGGTTAATCGTAAATTTCGTGGTTGAATTTATCACAAAAATTATGTACAAAAAATTGACGATAACAAAACAAAAAACTGAACGATTGAATTGATGAGGGCAAATCGAAAGAGTCAAGCGTTCAATGGTGCCCATTGGGCAATGGGTTTATTTCGATCAATTGTTGGGCACGCTCACAAGTCATCATTCGCGATCAGACAAAACCAACAACTTGTTCATGGTTTTCCCAACGAATTACGAATACTCAATAGGACCGGTCAATGCTTGTTGAGCAACGGCCAGCTCCCGTTTGAACTTCCGTTGACCGGCAGCCATTTCCCAACAAGCATCGAACGGCCCATCAGAACTAATTTACAATTTTCCACTAAGCAGTACATAAGTCCTTACACAATCTAATATGAACAAAGCCGCAGCTTTATTGGTTAAATTTTGTCAGTAATTTGCGGCAAATATCGAAATGAAATGCGATTTTTGTGACTGCCATTATCAGAACTGTGCTTGATTGAGCGTGCACATCGATGGGAAATGACCTCGAACCGACTCCAATCGATCGTTTCGAAATCATTTCCGTTCGACGCTTCACTCTTCACATCCATCTTTCTCGAGCTAATTGCCATTCACAAGCAACAAATACCTCGTCAAATACATCGACAAAGAAAAAATTGAGGAAAAAAAACAATCACAATGAATTCTCCGGTTGGACAAACAAAATGCAAAGGAAAATACAAAATAAAAATAAACATCGATTTTCGGATTGAATAAAAAAAATTAAATTGTTCGTCGTGTCGGGAAATCAAAGGAAGATGTATCGATCGGAGCTGGAAAATCAAATAAAGTTTTCCGGATGAGAAACGAATTTCAGAAGCATCCGCCTGGCAAGGTTCCCACTAAACGATGCGAAACACCGTCGATGCGAAACAGCGTCCAGGCGGCTGATTCCAATTCTTCCGCGATCACTTTCAAAGGAAGTCATGGAAATATGGTATCCATTTCGGAAAATTGAAAGGAAAATTTAATAGAAAAATTTTCAAAAAAGATTTCAAAAAAAGAAAACCCCGATGGAATTTCTCAACCGATTCGCGGTGACATTTGAAGAATGCCGATCGGTGATTTGGTTCGAGATGACACCTGCATCAAAGGCTAACCGTGCGTCAATTAACGAAACGAATAAAACAGCCCTTTGTCAATTATAGGACTGCGACAAAAGAGTTTGAAAGGGAACGAAAGAAGAACGATTAAGAGCGCCAAGAAATTAAATTAAATTAAATTAACTTTTAAGCAAAAAAATTCTGAGAAAGGTAAGCTTATTCACTATTGTTAATGACAATCCGTTGGATCTTCCGTTTGGCAGCTTCATTGACGCCAATCACTTTGCGATCCAAACGATCGAATATGCCTTTGTGTTGTGCACCCGTAGTTTTATCGTGGCCTCCTCCGCCACTGGTGGCGGACCGTTTGCCAGTCAATCCATCAGCGGCATTTCGAACGACAACTCGTCGATTCGCGAATATTCCACCGGTGGCTGGTTGCTTGATCCCTTTGGTGTTCGTTTTTACCGGGGATGATGGTGGCGAGGGTGAATCAGCCAGCAATTCATCTTCGTCAAAGTCATCGATTGACGATTTTGTCGTTGCAACTGAAGCGCGTGTCGTCATTGGTTTCTTAACCACCGGCTTGACCACAGCCGTTGTTGCAGCATCATTCGACCGCTTTGTTTCCGGTGCGATTTTTGCCGTTGGCAATTTCCGGGTGTTTGACGAAAGATGCGACGATTTAATTGACTGCTTTGGTGGAAGTGAGGCTGCGGTTGAGGTTTGCCCTGGCTCTGTTGAACCATCGCCGGCTTTCTTTTTCAGCGAAATGATTTTCTTCTCGGTGACAATGATTGGAGTGAGCTTGTGTCCGTCGTCGACGGGTTTTTTCTCCTGAAACAATCAATGGTCAGTCCTTCAATCGAATTGAGATGAATCAAATGAAACTCACCTCTTCTTTTGATTTGATCTCTTCGGCTGCTTTTCTTCGTCTAGCTTCTTTGTCGCGCAAAATTTTCTCTCGCATCGCCTTTTGTTTTTCAATTTCCAATCGATAAGCGCGGGTCTCTTCATCTTCTTCGACCTGAAGAATTAGAATCAAATCGATTAGCCACCATGCATCGAGCAACAAACAACAACGAAACTCACCTTATCTGACTTTTTGTCGCCGTCACGATCGTGACGGGGCCGCGGACCAAAATTTCGATGCTCTTCATCCTCACCTTCCCGATTGTTGATCTGTTTGCCGCGACCACCTCGATAGTGATTGTACGGCTTGCGAACATCTCGTTCACGGCTGTGTCTTCGTCGTGATTGCGACGGCGGTGTGTAACTGCGTTCCCTATCGGGAGATCTGCTTCGAGATCTCGATCTGGAACGCGATCGAGATCGACGTCTCTTTTCAATGTGGGCCCGATTTTGGTTGATGAATGCCTCTTGCTGGCGCAGAAGCTCGTCATCGCTGTGGGCGACGTGGTAATGCGGGTTGTTCATGGTGTCCCTCATGAGTTGATCTGAAAAGAAATGGTGGATCTTTAGCAACAGCCAGTGAGAAGGAGATAGAGGTATCTTACTTGTAGCAGCTTGCAAGCCACCCTTAAAATTCGGATTCACCAGCACTTTCCTCGGAATCGGCGGTATCACCGGTGGAGGTCCGCTCATCGGTGGCGGAGCATTGTGTAATAGTGGTGGTGGAACTGGAGGCATTTGAGGTCGATGCCCCGCAATATTTCCGGGAATGCGATTCTGCGGCATAAATCCTCGTGGAGGAAATGACTGGCGATTCTGATTGGGCTGATTCAAATGCGGTGGCATATTTCCGAAACGCGGTGGCGGTCCAGCACCCGGTGGCATTGCAGAATTTGGCGGCACTTGACTATTGTTGAACATCCGAAAGGGTCCACCGGAAGGAGGTCCCCCACTAGGTGGGCCACCCTGACCTGGAAATTGGTTAGGCATTTGTGGCATTCCTAATGGTGGTTGACCTGGTTGACCAGAGGGCATTCGCATCGGATGACCCGGATGCATCATCATGTGGTGCATGGGTCGCATTGGTCCATGCATCGGTCGAAAATCCATTCGATTCTGCATCATTTGCGGACGACCAAGCATCTGGGGGTTTTGTGGACGAAATTGTGGATGAAATTGTGGATTGAAATTTTCATTTCCTGGTCGACAGTATGGATGGAAAGGACCAGGAAAACGTCCTCGCATTGATGGATGTGGTCCATCACCCCGCCGGAATTGGGGTCCACCAGGCGGATGCTTATTTGGTTCATCATATGGGCGCTCTCTTTCCACGCGCGTTTTTGGATTTCGTCGATCCATTTCATCGTCGGAATCATCAGCCTCGGTTGGATCATAATTCAATTCCTCCTCCATTGTCATAGGGTCATCTGACCTGCCTTGAGATGAGGCAATGGTGGTTGTGGAGGTCTCCTGACTGACAAACACATTCACTGACTCATTGCCGCTGGATTGATTGCCACTCTGGGCGTCCGCTTTTATTTCAGCACTAACACTAGCACTACACTCGCGGGACGGACCCTCGTCGGCACTTGCATCCGTAATCTCAATCTGAATATCCGATTCGTACACGTCGGACGTGACGACCGAAGAATCACTAAACAATTTCTCATCCTTTGACGATGGCGACTCCACAGTTGGGACTTTGAACGGTCGTTTCAGAGGTGAACGGGACCTCACTGAATCACTATCGGTTTGCTGATCGTCACTTGTTCTTTGGGTTTCGGCAACATGGGCCTCTTCAAAAGCATCACTCGCTGATGCGCTCGTCGCTTGACCACTGTACACTTCAATGGTTGTCTGCGATTGACTTTCTGATTCGACTTCATCATCCAGCAGAAGTTCTTCTTGTTCATTTGATATTTTGACGGGGCTCGTTTCTGAAAACCGGAAATAAAAATAATCGATTTGTCAACTTCCCTTCCTTTAAAACCCATTCTCCGACTTACCTTCATCCGACAGTAGCAATTCATCTTCGTCAGCCCCGGTTAAATCATTATCATCCACTTCACCCAGTTCATAATTCAGCAAATCATCACTGCAGAAGAAATCATTGTTTTGGTTAATCACAATTGGAGTTTCACTTGAACGAAATCGACTCGAATGAATCGGAGCTTCGTTTCCATCGGATTCCATCTCAAATCGATCGAAAATCGTCTATAAGCCACTCTGAATTACTCTCAAAACTTTAATCATCAGCGACAAGCCACTGAAAATTCCGAATTATTTTCATAAATACAACAAAAATTACGCTCAAACATAACCTGTCAAATTATTTACATTCGCAACTACAAAAAATTCTGATGAAAATTCCCCGGAATTTGGGCAAATGCAAATTCATCAAGAAGCATTTGAATGTAAAACATCAACGATTGGGTTTCTGAATGCGAATTTTCATTGGAAATTTGAGAAAATAATCATAATATTGAATTTTCCAAGCGAAAAATAACACTTACTTCAAGTCCGACATTTTAATGAATGAAGAGACAGATCCACCCGGCGAAGTGTTGCAGTTGAGGCAAGCTAAGGCTCGTTCGCAGTCTGAGTGTCGCTGATTCGTTTTGGACGGTGAATAACTGAGAATTATTTTCAAATCTTTGTGAACCAGCCTCTATCAGAAACGTCATTCAAATTCGCCGCAAGAAAATGGTGAAGACGAGCGAATTGAATTGTTTAGATGTTTTGTGTTTGTATTGAACACCATGAACTACAAAATTAATGGATTTAATAATAAATTCGTGATTAAGTCAAATAAAAAAAGACAATGCGTATTTTCCGTGATAAGCCCGTGAGCTTCCAATTGGAAGAGATGGGTGAATACTACTACGTGGGTGGTGAGAGGTGAGTTAGAAGGACCGACAACATTAGACTAACCCTTTTGACCATGTCGACCTGCTTGTTGGGCTGATTCGCAAATCGGCAACTATTTGAGGCTCTTCCGAGGCAACGATGGAAAGTGAGTGAGGCAATTCTGTTGGGTATGTGATGAGCTAATCAATCAATATTTCAGATATAGAGATGTTTCGGTTCGTGAGAGCAAATCAAAGAGGGCTCAACCGTGGGTGCCAGCCATGACCAATTCCAGTCACTTGAACACTGTCCCACCAGCTACACCAATCGATCACTCCAAAGTGATCAAAACCAATTGATTTCAAGGTAATTCTCCATCACCTCGTTCCCTTCAGAAACAATCTGTTAATTCCGAGTTTTTCCTTGACCATAACACAACTACAGATGATGAGCCCGCATACGAGAAATTCAAGAAGAAATCATCCAAGACTGGTGGGTCTGGTGTTTTCGTTCCACCAAAATTCAGTGACGTTCAAGACGATGGTGAAGATAACAAGTCAGAGCTTAATCGAAAGCAAGCCGAACGGGCCAGAATAAACACTTTTATAAAATATTTTGTGTCAAAATGATTTGTTGAAAATTAAAAAGAAATAATTGTTATTTTAAATTTCTCGTTTTTGTTTTGGATATCATTCCCTTTCAGATGTTGATTTTTGATTTAATCAGTTTTGTAACAAGGAAACACATCAGGCAGCCGCCCGAGTGTTAGCTGATTTATTCCTCGGTGGTCAAGAAGGTCGAAAATCCCTTGGCATGGCCACCGCTGGAATTCATCATGAAGTTGGCTCGTTCACTTGTTTGCTCTGCACGACCGATCTGACATTTGTTCCGACCGATAATGCAGACCAAAGGCGGTTTTCGAAAAGAAAAATTCAAAAATTCCTTTTCCATCTGTTTCCCCCTCGAAAAAACCCCCGGTAGTTTTCTGCATCTTCTACCAAAACCCACCATCCACAGCGACCACCTCCCACAGACCGTTCGAAATGAAGTTAATCAAATCGAAACAATCAACTGTTTGTCCGCAACTCATGACAACCGGCACATGCCAAAAGTTATAAAAGTTGTTGTCGATCATTGCGGTATAACCTTCTCATTCATGCAATGTTGGTGATGTGTTAACAAAGTTAGAGTCAAACCATCTGTCAAATGAATTGATAAACAGTGATTAGTGTGTGCTCAAACGAAAAATTGTTAGAAAAATAATTTCATCGCGAAATGATGACCGATTCAAAGCGATATCACGTTGTTCAATTCAAAACAAATGACGAGAATCGACCGAATATCCTCGAAACCGTTGTCAATGACTGGATAAATTCGATTCAAAATCAAAATGTCATTTGTTTTTGGGCGGATGATAAGAGTACGATCGCCACGGAATATTCCATGAACGAAGTAGTTTTCGAGTATTTCGACGTGGACATGCCGTTTAATGCATTTTACCGGGGTGTCATTTTGGCGGCTTTCGGTGAGTCATGGCGATTTACTGCGCAGCATTGTTGATTGCAATTAAATTTCTTCCGGTAGATTCATTTGAGGAATGCGAACGTTATATTCGTGCGAAAAACTTGGCTCAAACTCGACCGGAACGCGATCAACCCCCACCGAAGCGACGATGCGTCGTCGCAAATGGTCACGCAGGCGGAAATCAACCGGCATTCACATCGATCACCTACTGGTCAGTGGTGAAATTCACTTGCAACAACAAGTTGGACTTTGTACGATCCTCGAACGTTGTCAATCGCACTCAACTGGTCAGTGGTATGGTGGACGTTCAGTACCTCTGCTATTTCGATAAATCAAACAAGGATGCCGTCATGACGGAGCACATTCTCGAAGGCGATTTAAAATTGCTGAATCCTCGAAGTAGCGTAATGTCAACGGGATTCTATGTTGTTGAAGTTCTCCACACAGCCGGTGAGTTTCAGAAGGAGCAATTCGTTGGAGGAGTATTCAATGGGTCTTCTCTTTCAGTTTCCCGCGACAGAGCCATGCTCCACATCATCAATCTGCTGACAGACGAGAAACCAGTATCGAATCCATCGATCTTACAGGACTACGAACAGCAAGTTGAAAGCCTTAAACGTCAAGTAGTTGAGCTCAAAGAGCGACTTTTAAACTCTCAGAATTTCAATGTGGAACAAACCAGAGAGATCAATGGCTTGAGAGAGAAACTCTCACAGTCCGAATCAGAACTTCCGGTTATGACAATCGAGCCAGAAATCTCTCACATTGAACCAATTGCCATTGCACCGGCTCGACCGAATGTCGAAGCTCGACCAAGATTCAAGCCGGTGAATCTGGAGAAATTGATTGAAAGACGCTTCCGACCTTTGACCTCAATACAAAGTCCACAGATTGTGGGCGATGCGATTATCACCCAGGAAGATCTCGACAATTTGCACGATGTCGGTTCGAGAAACTCCTATGCCTTTATGCGGAGAGCCGTTGAGCTCGTCTATCGATCAGACTACAGCAAACTGCAACATCGTTCAGTGAAGGGCAACAAGTGGACCAACTCAAAAGACCGTCTGACTGTCAGCGAAAATGATTTGCTTCGACGGACCGCCATGACACCGGCCAAATACGATTTCATTCGGGAACAGTATCTCATCAACCTCAACACCCAGGGAGTGGATTCAAAAACGATTTCGAGATTCACCAAACCGGAAGCCTTCAATCGGGTCCTGAATCAAGGGCTCCATTACATTCGAAAGGCCAGAAACTATACAAGCCCACCGGTCGACAACAAAATCGAACATCAAACCATTGATCCGGAGATTGACTCACTCTTTACGAGTTATACGACCGATGACTCTCAGCCAATGATCGATAATCTTCAATATTTCGTTAAAGTTGAACGCGATGATTAGCAATGAACGATGTCTGCTTGGATTTATCACGAAATAAAATTGTAATCTTTGATTTGCACCCAATACGGAGACGCCACCAGTGTCTTATCATTCTTGTTTTTTTTTTGTTGATGTTGATGTTGTTGTTGTTGTGTTTTTATTTGAGATTCAAAAAGTAAAAACTTAATTCAGGTCAAATACAATCAGATCGGAGATGCCGTTGAGAAGCACAGAAGAAGAAGGAGAAAAAAAATTCTAAGCAAAATGATTATGAGGACGAGGCTATCGTCTCGTCATCGTCGCATTTCAGTTTTTCCAGCATGTCGATGCAGGCGAGTTCCTTGTTGTGGGTGATGTTTCGAAGAAATTCGATGTATTCGGCGGGCAGTTGACTTTCAATGGCGCCTTTGACTATCGTTTCGATGTAAGTCTGGGAGGGTTGTCGTTCAAAGGGCGTGTTCGACTCGGTCAAGTTGATTTTCTCCGTCGGCGCATTTGAAATTTGATACAATCGACATTCGATGGTGTCGCCGTTTGGCAGGGTGATGTCTTTGATGAGTGGGAAGTAGGTGTATTGATGGACGCCTTCTTGTCTGCAATATCCGAAAGTGACATTTCCAATGTGACCTCTTTGCTGTCAAACTCACCGATCCAAATCGGACATGTGTGTTAGGTCAATTTCCCAGATAGCGCCCCAAACGCGCGCTTCTGGATCGTCATCTTCGCACACTGTTGCCGCGGATCCGTTCCACATTGGTGATTTGCGTTGATTCGGCGGCGAAAAGTCTAAACGGTATCCCTGGAATGACATATGCTTGATTCTCAATCACCTCGATCGATTCAATGACCTTCGCTGTTACCTTCAAATAACCGATGGATTTCCTCACGGCCGATGGAGACTGGATTCGAATGCGCTTCGTCAGCAAATTACTGCCGTAGCCAAAGTACATGAATGTTGGTCGAGTTGTTGCTTCTGCGATGCCCATTTTGATTTTGCACCTGAAATCGCGAATCGCAATGACTTTGAGTTAATTTATTGCTTTATCTGTGCGACTGACGACAATGGAAAAAATGAAGTAAAAAATGCGATTCTACTTTGAAATTTGTAGGCAAAATGATTTGTTGAACTTGAACACGCACACACCTTTGGTTGTTTGCATAACAAAAATCAGCTGTCGAGGAGATAAATGCGATTGGATGGTTTTTGGTGGGGTTTCTTTCCGATAATTAATCCGTTTGCACCTTTTGAATGTTGATTTTTCGACTGGAGACGCTCTTGATTGGTGAACAATGGCTTGGCTGCTACGATTGATGGTGTTGCTTGTGTCAGAATTTGAAACAATACTGAATGATTCTGGTTTTGGGCGACTCGCGTTTTGTTATTCATTGATGATGACGACAGCTGTGTTGCTTTTTTGACTGGTTTCTTGTTTGTCTGAGATGACAAGTTGTGAATGAATGCCGATAGGGACGAAAGGTTTGAGTCTATGGTGCGGGTGTGAGAGCAGGCGATTATCGAAGCAAGCTTGGATTCTTTCAGTATTTGTTCTGTCGAGTTTCCGTTTGAAAGAAGTTTTTGATCAAAATTATGGGTCTGGATTCAAAGTCTGATCCTCATAACGATGAAATTTCTATGAAAGTTGATGCTCACTCTCATCGCGAGAGCGATACGATGGACGCGAACTTGACACGGCTTCTTTTGGAATTTTGGGAGCAAAATGCGTATTTCTTGCAGAATGAGAATGAAAGTGTTCTGAAAATCCTCGAATTGGAGAAAAAGGTTCACTTGATGGGAAAGTGCAAGGTTCAGATGGATAAAATGGACTCGTTGAGAAAGCAATTCGATGCAGAGATTCGGCGAAAGGCCCAAAGTGGACAATTCACTGAGTTGAAAGCGGTGATGGCTTGTGCGATTTATGAGCTGCGGAAGTGTCGGTTCTTCGAGCGGATGTTGAATCAACTGGAAGTAGATTGCGCAGCAGAACGATTGGACGTCAACCAGGAGGCAAATTTTGATGAGGAGCTGTTGGATCAGACGATCAAGCAATTGAACGAAGGCCAAGACTTGAAGGAAGTTTTAGCGAAGATTTCGTTGAAAGGCTCGAATCGAAGGGATCTCATGGAAAAAATCAAAGATGAGTTGAGGAAAGAGGATGTGCGCTCTTTGGAATCGCTTTGTAGAGATCGACGGACTGTAAAGATCGTTTCAAAGAACTCAAATGAGCAAAATTCAAACGAAGTTTGTGCAACTACCGTACTTCTTGGAGAGAAAATTAAAAGAGTTTCCCTTCCAGGAAGAGCCCCACGAATCATTCGAAACAGCCCAATTTTGTTTCAGTTCTGACTCAGTAACTGGAATTGACGAACCGAAAACTAAAACCCAACGGCTTTTATCAGGTCGTCCTCGGAAAATTTCAGGATTTCCGAAAGAAACCAAAAAACCTTTCGATGAAGGGACTAGAAAGCCTGCTTCAAACGAACAACCAGGACCCATCAGATTGATGGTGGAAAACTCTCGGAAAATGCTTAAATCTATTGTGGACCAAGTAGAAAGCTCTGGGAATATAAGCTGTCAAAGTCGTCGACACAGACGCCGTTTGGAACCTGCGTCTTATGAATCATCCAAGGTTTGTGATCTACGTTCGTACGAATCGGAATCAATGGAACTAATAAACGCCTGCAGACATCCTGAGTGCCCTTTTGGGGAAACTCACAAATCGAGAGAGCGAGGAACAATGACGAAAATTAAATACCCGGTGGCTTCTAGGCTCACCAAATCGAGAAGTCGAAGAAAAATTAATTCTGCACGCAACCTCAGAGCAAACACAGTAGGCCACCATTCGAAAATCTCGAGCTCTTTGAGACCTCCACGAACTACGAGACTCTGGGAAATTGCTGCTGATTCGACGGATACTGAGATTCACGGAACCCCTCCACATGGATTTCACCGACAGAAGCTGGCTGATTTGAAGGAAGAGATTCGAGATGAGTGTCAAAATGTCAAGTTGGTGAGTGTCCGTCAGATTTTTCGACTTTGGAGGATGCGAAAACGAATTTTCATTCGACAGGAAAACGTCAATCTGAACGAGACCGACTTGGAGGAAGGAGTTTTCTGGGAATTGAAGCAGCAAAGAGATTCCTCCTCCATTTTCAGCATCCGCATCGAAGAAATGTTGAACGATGAGGCAAAGCACCGAAAATTCATTAGAGGGCACATCGGCTTGTTGCATTTGGGAAGGACGGAAGTGAATCAGATCTTGGAGGAAGTCACGCAGAGAATCAAGCAGCATCCATATTCCTTATTCGATTAGCTCGGTGAAATGGCAAATTTATTTTAAATTTTTGTTTAAAGTGTTCATTAAAGTTCGATCGAAGTAGTCTTCGCCTCAAAAATGATAGCATTTTCTCATTTGAAAAATTGAATTCGTTGGAAAAAGATTGAAATGGCAAAGAAAGTCCAGCAATTGCAGACGGAGATCAATAACGCTGTAGAATTGGAGGCGTTTTTGAGGACGGAAGGTCTGCTGGTGTTGGACGTATACTCGGAATGGAGCGGACCCTGTCTGGCAATGGGGGACATTCTGAAGAAAATCAAAATGGATCAAGGCGATGACTTGCATCTTGCCATCGTCAAGTGCGATGGAGTCGAGATCTTCCATCGGTTTCTCGGCAAAAGCGAACCCACGTGGTTACTTATATCTGTACGTCCCACCAGCAACCTCAGTGACTCTCTTACATTTCCAATCTTCCAGAAAAGCAAGATTCATCGATGCGTCTTCGGTTGCGACACGACCGAACTCATTGATGCCATCGAAAATGAGTTGGAAATCATTCGCAGCGATGACAAAGCGACGAATCGCAACGATTTAACGGAGCTTACACCAATTGAATTGGAACGTTTTAATCGAGCAGAAGCGATTGTCGAGGAACGAATCCGACTGGAAAAGGAAACGGCCGAATTGAAACGAAAGGAATATTTGAGTTTCGTCATGAGCACGATCATGCAACGCTCCAACATGGGCGTCATCTTGTTTATGCCTCACGTAGTCCAACCGAGCCTACTGGAAAATCTAAACCACTTGATCGAAGAATACAAGATTACCGCCAAAGACCAGAAAACGATTCGAATTCTGCCCGAGCATTTCGAAGTAATCGACTTCGGCACGGAAGAACCAATGCCAGACACCTTGAGGGAGTACGTTTGCGGAAAGGACATCCTTGCAGTTGCCTGGAAGCCAGGCGATCGTGAATTGAACCCAACCGAAAGTATGTGGCGAGAAGCTGGAGGGCGATCTTGGTTTCACCTCAGTTTTTTTCAGAAATTCTGAACGAATTCATCTCCCGGGCATCAGCCGACCCAGAAGTCGAAACCGATGATGCCAGCCAGTCGCTTCTGAGACATCTTTCTTTACTCATTGAGCCGCCCCGTGGTTCTTCGTCAAGTATCACTTGTGAATGCGAGGACCTTAAAACTCAAACCGGTAGCTCCTGCTGCTGTTCTGCCTCCATCAGTCGAACCAGTTTCAATACCGAAATTTCATTGAAAGAACCATCGATATCAAAAATTCGAGTTGTAATCCCCGGCGCCTGGACACCGACCACCCAAATCACGACCGCCGCTTTAGTTTATTTGTACTTCCGAACGGTGAGTTGGGTTTCGTTTAAAAATCCTTAAGCTCACGAGGAACTTCAGTTAATAGAGCACTTCCTGGATCCCGACCCTCTACCCGAGAAACCCCACATTGCAATGGCATTCGAGACTTATAAAAGCGCTGATATAATGGCTGCTTTGCCGGAGTACGGAGATGACATTCTAGCCTACGGCTATTTCACCTCCGATGACCCCGAATCCGCTCTCCTAGTGGCGAACTCAACTCTGGCCTATAAGATGCGCACCAACATGTACGAAGGGTTTCAACGGAAAACCTAGACTGGCTCTGATGGTTTTCTTTCCCAGGAACGACAAACTCGTGCTGAAAGTGGCCTACGAAACCGAGTCGACGGTCCTCTCCTTATCCCAATTCGGTCCAACCTACCTCAGTATAGATTTGGAGGAAGGCAAAGAGCACTGCCTGATGTTCTTCCCAGAAGATTATGTTCTTGGCTCCGAATCCCCAGAAGAAATTCCCGATCCACCCACAGTTCTGGATTCCGAATAAAACTCAAAAATCTTTGACAAAATGTGTATTTCTTAAAAAGAAAATTATCTTGAAAAAAAAAACAAGAAAAATAAAGGAGAAATTTTACGACGAAAAAAAAAATTATTGCTTATGCGTTTATTGTCAACAGCGTTAGATAATTGAGTTTTGATATTGCAGTGAAAGGAATCGCTATGAAAAGCGGCAGGAAGACAGTTCACCGCCGGCAAGACACCTGCAACTGCCCGAAAAGTCTTGTAGCTCGAATCCCACTAGGAATCCCGTAGAAAGAGTTGCTCAGCAAAAGGAGTTTTACGAATTTTGATTGCATCCATTTCGTTGTGAGTCAACCCTCGTTCAATCAGTCTCACCACGGGGGTCACCTAAGGAATCAATTGCTGATAATACGGCTTATGATGGCTCTTCTTGATGACGTAAAAGCTCGAAGGCTTTCCATTTCCGGGAAAATATTTCTGGAAATTGTTCTTCTTGGGTTTGGCAGGACCATAAAAGGACGGTGATTTCTTCATGAATGCCTTTTGTTCATCGTATTTCCCGAAAGCCTTTTCAATCGTCTCATTTTCCCACGGACTCGACCACGTCGGAATGTTCTTAATGTCAATCAACTCATTGATATCGTTGGTGTGTCGCAATTTCGTTGATTTTTCCGTTTCACTTTTCGACAGCATCTTCTTTAGCACCGGCAAATTCCAATGGTAAATGCGTCCCGGTTTTCCGTTTGATTTGAAGCCCATCGAACTGATCTGCAATTCAATAATCACAAAGAAAACAGTGTCATTCGGAATCAGTTGTACGCTCGCGCGGTTTATTATCAATTGCAATGATATTCGCCCAGGATGATCTCAGTCTATCTCTCTCCCTCTCTGTGGCAGAGTGTATGCAGCAAAAAACGCGAAAATGCAATTGCATTCCAGCAATTAAGATGCCTAAAGTAATTATAATTTGCCATTATTGCATAAATAACCGATTGGCATTGCCGAACGGTCGATCGTTTGGTGGAGCGCGCGCGTTCAGGACGCAAACGCATACACAATAGCCACGGAGATGCAGAGGCACGACATGTTCGGATTCCGAATGGCAATTACCGCATCGCATGTGATCCACACACAAAGCCAATTAACCGAGACCAAGTCAAACTATGCGGCGATACTGTTGGCGCGTATGCGCGCGATTGCAAAACTCACCTTTTGGTTTTTGTCTTCAATGGCATTTTTTTGTTGGCCACCATTCAGGTTTCCGTAGTAGTATGGGTTTGGCGGTAATTTTATGATAAACATATTCGAATCATCTGGTCGTAAATGATGACGTGATTCAACGGCCAGACGTTTCTTGTGATGCCCGGGAGCCGATTTCAGTTTGGTCAATCCGAGTGATCTGAAATTC
The DNA here is from genome assembly GCA_027564135.1 of Lestremia cinerea. Classification (NCBI taxonomy): domain Eukaryota; kingdom Metazoa; phylum Arthropoda; class Insecta; order Diptera; family Cecidomyiidae; genus Lestremia; species Lestremia cinerea. Next base: position 7,155 of record JANSTV010055835.1, on the reverse strand, counting down.
GAAAAACGACACACAATCAATAGCGTCCAGCGATCGATCACAAAGCATCCAACTCATGGTCGTCTTGAGCGAGTTTCGGGGTAACTCCCCTCCACCCAACCATCCACTCAAATCCATCCCAAGCGACAATCAACTGTCTGCCGATCAATTTCCTCGCGTATAATTTATGTGTCTTCAGACGCAATTACGGGCCGCATCGAATCGAGGAGAAGCCTCACTCCAACATGCCATGCCATTCCACCTTCATTCCATTGGGATACTCACTTGAAAATCTCATGATTTGATAGGCTCTTCTTCTTGCCCTCGCCGGCCATTTTATGTGCGTGATTTTTATCGGCAAATTTATCTGCATGGAATTTGGCATTGTTGTTGTGATGATTCGGGAACTGATGGACCGGATTGATGGCATCCGCGTAGATTGGAGCCGGTTGTATTCGAGAAATTTTCGAATCTTTGAATTTGCTGGATGTTGCTGCTGCTGTTGTGAGACTGCACAAGAGGCATATCGAACTGGAAAAAAATCGAAATGACATTCAGGTTATCGTTTTGTGAATTGACGGTTCTGAGGAGAAGATGACGTTTCCGCGAAATCCCTTGGCGTCATCATGCTGTCTGCATGCCAGAATGCGTTGCCACGCGATTTTAATGACTTTCCAAAGTGAATGCCTCGAGCCGAAATCAACCGAAACCCAATTCAATCAATTGCCCAGTGTGTGGTCAACGGTCATTCCAACAAACCGCCCAAAACTCATTTGTCTCCTCGGTGATTTATAACGTCTTGCATTTCGCGACTCACCGCCCCTCAAACTGTCACCGTTTTGACGAACTCATTCTTCGCACTTGTCGGATCGTTTTTCATTTCGTTTCGACGAGCATTGCGCGGGTTCATTCTCGCGCCAATTGTGTATGTGTGTGTGTGTGCATTTCGAGATATTCCGCCAGCACCGTCCGGCCCAGTTGAATCACAGAAAAAGCAACGGTTAATGCGATTATGAAAGAGTTGGACGCACGTGAAGAGTCACACGCACACGAATTCACCGAATCGGCGATCCATTCACCTGCGAGGTGATGCGAATAAAAGCGAAATAATGCGACGACGTTTATGAAAACGAATTAAATGCGGTAAAACGAGCGACGAAGACGGCGACGATCGACCGAGCGACAGACAAAAGAACCGATTCTGAAATTAAGCGGAATGGATGTTTGAGCACGGGTTTTTTCTTTCGCTTTTCTTCGTCAATCTGACCGGAGCCGTGCATGTCGCTGGCCCGGCGAACGTGTGCGGTATGCGCTTGACGATGATGAACCAACGGTTTTGCTGTTGATTTGACTGGTTTTTCATTTCCTTTTTCATTCGATTTCAGTTGGGATTGAAATCGTCATTTGGACGATGGCGACGATGAGCGAAATTAATTTTCGGTTTGGCGTTTTTTTTTCTTCTTTTCTTTCTTCGCCTGGTGCCCGACTGGATTTCAATGGCGACCATTTTGAAGTTCATCCCAAACGGATAATTCATGGTGACTGCCAAACCCAAGCAAACTCTTGCCATAAATCTTCCATTGGCTGGCACCGAATCAGATATTCGAACGTCCGATATTCTCACGACGAAGTGTTTTATGGCGAAGCGGCTCGATGCGGAAAAGCAAAGGCAAATAAATAATTATAAATAATCGTGTGTGCATTCGATGGGACATTATGGCGGTTTGTGTCGCCCCGTTGGAATGAATTATGCGGATTGGTATTTTGCATCTCTTTCTCTCTTTCTCGCAATTTCGTAATTCTTGAAATGATTCAAGCAAAACGCAACCGACAGCCTGATTGCCGGTCGCACTTCAGTCATTCACATTGGCGAGTGTGCGTTGGGCCACTCTCGATGAAGGCACCGTCGCACAATCGTCTTCAACAAAAGACATTCATCGTGAATTGACCATGCCATTCGAATGACGCCGTCAAGCTCATTCAGAAACGAAACGTTGAATGTGCCATGTCGTTAAGCATATTACCATCGCAAATTGCTCATTTAATAGAATTCATCTGTTTTCATTTCGAATCATCGTTTTGAGAATGATGTCTTCTTTTCACCGTGTTTTTGTTTCGTCAATTCGCCGCGAAACTGAAAGATCGAGACAGAAGCATGTTTGGTTCGTTTTCGGGTGGATTCTTGTTCAAAACGCTCGTATTCTGTCAGAATCAGATTAATGTTTTTTTGTTTTGATTAATTGACGTGAGCCGGAATATTCTGCGAATTCTTTGAAAATCATTTACTCGGTCATTGTTTGAATGAGCTCGGGAACTGAGTCCAAGACTCCAATTGAATGGCTGACGTTGAGTCGACTGAAACGATTCTCGAAGAAACAACGAAAAAAAATTGTGACGAAATCGTCATCGTCGTCACCAAAGGAATGTGAAACAAGTGCTTTCGACGGAACCGCCAAATTTAATGAGAACCACTTGAGCATCGAAGCATCGTGAGAACACCGTTTTCCCGATGGTACGTTGGGCGACAATCGTGGCTTGTTGGAGAGTTCATCAGATAGCCCAGGCGACATGTTGATTTGACATGTCATTTTGACAAGCGACTAACAGCCGTTGGAAAGATCTCCCTGTGAATTCCATCCAAGATGGTTCACTCTCCGTGCCGTTAATTTGAGAAAGTCATCACGCAAACGATCATTCAATTATCGCATTCGATTCGCCGAAATCTCATCGAATCGTTCTCTCTGCATTCAACCGTCGTCGAGTACACACAATTAGTGAGTTTTGCTTTGGTTGCGTTTGCCATTCGAAACGAGCCGAAAAATCGAATAGCAGCTCACTGTTCCGAACCACCGGCAATGATCACGGCTTCGATTGCTCTTGTTTTCGATGTGCTCGTGATTCTCGTGCTTTTGCCGTTTGAATGGTGCGTGGGTCGCGTGAAAATCGCGTGAAAATCACATCAAAACGAAATGATTTTTCTCGGAAAAACTCTTTCCAATTCACCGAGGCTTTCGGTTCTGGGGCGGTCATCAAGGTCACGCAATTTGCTCATAATGTTTTTCCGTTTGTCTTTTCCGAACTGATTCAGTCGAATCGATGACACGTTCTGGTGCAATTTGCGGATTGGCTGATGTCGGTTTCGTGATGCGTGAATTTGCCTGAAATGCATTGAGCTCGCGCGAGATTCAAATTGGTAAAAGTGCGTGAAGTTTGATTTGATTATTTTTTTGCTTGGATTAATTCATGCTTTGGGCTGAAACCGAATGAGCGATTCGTTCTCGGAACTCAACGATGAAGACCTTCAGACCAATCAACAAACAGGTCCAACGACTGAGACGATTAAAATGCAACCGTCGCGACAAAATGCTGAATAAAATTCAATTACCCGACTAATCATCAGCCGCGCATCTTTCGCTTATCCAGCCGAGGCTTAGTCGAAGCTATAAACGCTCACCCATCTCCCTCAAGCCATTATCGTTTCAGCCATCGGAACGGTTGCGTCATAAACATTAGCATTTTATTCGACAAATCATTTTGAACCGACGCGTTCCGTTCTTTTTCTTTATCGCGCTTTTTTTTAAACTTAATTTTCGTTTATTTTTTTTTTTATTTTTTTTCTTCGTTTTGTTCGTTCATGAATTTACAATTCATTTATCGATTTTTAATATTTTATCGTTGTCGTCGTTGTAGTCGTCGTACAGAGTTTTTGCTCCTCAACAGCAATTATACGCTTAACGAAATAACCAAAATGAAAACAAAAGAACAAGAGAGAAAGGGAGAGAGAATAAAAGCCAGAAAGAGAAAAAAGATTAAAAATCAATTTGTCGAACAATCAATTGAGCAACCTTGAAAATTGATAATAGATTTTTTTTTTGGGTTTTGCGTTTGGGTCGATCATTCGATCGCGCGAGATCAATGGATCAGAAGGAAGTCATCAGTTACGTGGATCAGTTTGACCGAAACTGATGGCCGATTATATCAATCACCACTCTCGCTGATCGCCCCTCAGCAAAAAACCGTTTTGGAGAGGCCATTCCGTTGAGGCCATTCCGTTGAGTCATCCATGCATCGTCGTTGAGTCGAGTCGAATCGAGTCAACTGAAATCGACGAGCCAAAGTTTCCGAAATTCCATCGAAATTGAATTGAATTTGCTACAATCAATTTCACTTTGCGAGGAATTCCTGTGCGTAACCCCAAAAACCGGCGTGCATGACCGCAGTTCCATTGGATCAAAAAATGGGATGAGTCGCATTGCGACGTCCGCCAAACGAATAATCCCAAATTATAGCCCGCAAGTTGCCACAATCTGAGCGATAAACTGAAAATCGATCAGCGTCCAGCCAGAACGAAAGATCGATTAAACATAGGCGTTATTTTGCCAGCGTGCATTGTGGCCAACGGTGGTGATGCATCGGCCGAGCGTTTATTTAATTAAGCCATGGATAAGTATCCACTTAAGCACCTTGAATCGTTCAATGCAAGCCTCTCATTTACGGCCATCATCCACTTCCATTAAGATGCGCAGAACCAAATCGACCACATCGAACCAGTGCAGTGCGCATCTCAATTCCAGTAGGTGAGCCAAATGCGTAGCCACAACGTTTTGCCAATGATTCTTTAATTATTTCATTTCATAATTTTTTTTCTTCTTTTTTTTTCGCCAGACGAGATGCTTGTCGTCTTCTTGCGACGTAAACAACCGCCGTAACGTTGAATGTGTCGCGCTTAGCGCATCCGTGGCATTGCATTCGGGGCGACACAACACAGCGTAAAACGAAGCCAAGATCGAAATGAGGTAACTCAAATGATGGCTCGGCGGGCATAAATAAACCGACCGGCAGCAGCTTGCGCATTTATTTCCATATCGCGATCGTCTCGTGGACGATTTTTTTTTGTTTGCTTCTCTTTCTATCTTTCTTTCCTCTCTTTTACAGTTTGACCATTTCGCTCTGCATGGCATCGAAAACAGCATGAATAAATGCGCAATTCAATTCAATGTTGACTGTTTGCAATCGATAAATCATCAGCTGACCAAACCACGGTTGGATCCAAGTCAAACCATTCAATTGATTTCGCATAAATAATTCAATCGTTTCATTGTCTTTCTGTGGATTCTCCTTTGCGAACGATACCATTCTGCAAGCTCAACCGAAGCCTAGTCGTGCGAAATGACATGACATTCCACTAATTATTTCTCTTTGCGCGCGCGCAAAAAGTGGATCAGATTTGAATATGCAATTGCGGTGTGCGAATGTGACAGATAGACGCGTCCCAGATTGCATTTTGAATTTGTTCGCTTGGGATTTGCGGCGGCGAAAATCCACTTTTAAATTCCGACCGATTGCATTCGAATGGAATCCGTAATTGAATCGAAACGAAACCACAAATGACAAATGAATTGTGAACATTTTTCGTTTCCATTTTGTCCCAATTTGTGACAAAACCGTTGGATGAGATGGTACCGTTAGGTGTTGATGCACCTGTGATTGGAATTTATGGTTGTGCGATGGGTTTTTTTTTATTGTTTTGGCGTTTGGTGTTTTGTGGTCGATGACGTGCCGAAGGAGCCGAATCGCTGGGGCATCGGCAGGCACACATCTGACACTGATCAATCCGTTGCGTTTACGCAATCGGAACGAAAAATTCGTTGTATGCTTCGACCAGCCAATGTGAATGAACCGCTGGCCGTTGTATGATGAATGCGATGCCAATGCGGTGATTTTCATAGAACCATATGCGAACTGGTTTATTGCCATTGCCATTGCCATCAACACACATTGTAATGCGCATAATGATGCGTTACAATGCAATGGCATGCGCGATATTTATCTTGACAGTTTCTACGATTTCGATTTGCATTTACAATGCATTTTTAATTACTTGACAAATGCCACATTGAGTCGGGTCGGGTCTGTTGGTTCAACTGATTCGCTTGTACCCCCCTCGCTCAGCCTCAGTCACACACATTTTCCATCCTCTGTTTGCTTTTTGTCGCCATCCCGTTGAATTTGCATATTTCGAATATCGAAATGTTTGCTTTGTCGATTAGCGGTGCCTCTGCCACGGAAAGAATTCTCTCATGTCGTTCTCATGACGGAATTGGGGTCGAACGGTGGTCGCAAGAAATCCAAGAAAAACACCGACAATCAACGGTAGTCTTCTCATCGCAAGTCGACTGGAAGCCGAAAAAATAACAATGTCACCGATTCCCGTCCAAACGACCGATTCTAAAACAACAACTATAACTATCGAATCCAGTTCAATTCACATTGAAATGAATAATTGGAGCCTCCCGAAACACGATCATTATTTCATTATTATTATTTTCATGACGAATGAATGAATGAATAACATAATGATAGTTTACACGCGGATCGGTCGTCAATTGTTGCTGCGCATGGGCACAATTGAATGGGAAGAAAGTTTTCGTTTCGTTTTGGGTTTGGCCGTCGCGATCTTTTCTTCTCGGTCTGGGTTTTTTTTTCTTTCTTCGTTTGCTTTGATGGTTCTTCTTCTGCGTTTTTCCAACAAATTCAAATCTATAATTTACGTTTTCTATTAACCCATGCAGTTATTAGATTGGAGATGATCGTTCTATTGGCTGTGAATGATCGTAGAATAACCTTGATCTTGATTCGGACGGGGTTTTGATGGGGAGTTCGTGTTTGTTTTCGATTGGTTTATTGCGCCAATGTGGAGAGTTTGATGGGCGGTAAGGGGCGTTTGAAGACTTGGAGAAGTGTTACATATCGAATTTGATGGATTATACCAGTTGGTATAATGTTTAGAGATATGATTATATTAGTTGTAGACTTTGCGGTCTTTAGACTAGTTCAGTATGGCGATTTTATACCAGTTGTGGACTTTCCATTATTATACCAGTTACATTTTTAAGTATTATACCAGCTCGTATAACTAGCAAAATTTGTTTTATACCACTCGTAGTATTTTACCATTATTAAATCGTATAATTTAAAGAGATATTTATACCATTTCAAACTCTACACAAAAAGACAAAAATCTCTCCAAAGGACTCGATCGAGCCGCTTTCAATCAAATCAAATCAAATCAAAACAAAACAAATTTCCCCGGCACAATTAGCTGATGGCAATTTGGATAAAAGTGATTGGAAAATTTGTGTCTCGTCTCGAATAATTAATTCCAATTACTTGACA
>JANSTV010055824.1:0-12962 GCA_027564135.1 Lestremia cinerea | reverse complement strand
GCGTTGTACGTTTTCTGTGTTTTCGCGAAATGCCTCATTTCGAGGTCGTACAGCTCAGCAAAATTCGAGAACTTCGGTGATATGTGGAGTTGTCGAATCTCAGACGGTTGTTGTGGTTCTGACTCTAGTTTTCCTCGTTCCACTCTGTTTTGTACATACATACAGATCCTCATCAGACTTTCCATTCGATCGCTTGAAAGTGTTCGAGATTTCGGTTTTTGCCAGCATACCGGATGATGACGTCGCGGACTGCGAACGAGTATGACTTCAATCGCTTCTTGTTGAGCGTAGCATCCTGCATGCCGCTGCAAACGCTCAAAGTTCTGATCTTCTAATCGGAAACCTTTAACTTCTCGTTTTTCTATCATTTTCTCAAGAGTTTTCGACGAGATTGGATCATTTGACGAAGGTTTTGCTGCTATTATGATTGGGTTGATCGAGTTTCTTCACAGACTCCTCGATCCAAGAAACACACGTACGTACATGCGAAATATCGGTTGATTCGTCGTGACGCATTTGGTAAGCTCGGTAAGCCTCTGTTGAGAGCAGAAGGGACTCAGCCTACCATGGTTCGTCCCGTCAGGACTCATCAATGGCGCCAAACATGGTACTCTTGAATCTTATAGATTCTGTTCATGGAAAGCCTCACCTCACCAGCGGGCTTCAAAATGAATTGGGAAATGTACCATCAGGTGCCTCAAACAAGGTCTTCTTTCTCCGGTTCGGTCGATTCTGATTCCATCAGACATCTTGTGCGTAAACCTTCCGCGAACACAATCACGTTCAACATTTTTCGTGTGGGTTGTCTCAACACACTGCGAAACTGTAAGCTGCGTATTTTTCGGACCGAGTTAGCTTAGAGACTTTTTGTTCAAACACAAAAGCCCGTAAGCACATATTGAAGCGACAAACCACCGGAAAGCTTTCGCTGAGACAGTTTTTCGTTGTCTACGGAAGATATCACTGCATGTCTTATGCCGGAGTAGTGTTTTCAACTGGATGCTCGATCAAATTTGAATGAGCAATGAAACAATCAGCTCTTGATGCATCGTGGACCATACTCCACTGCGTGCTTCGATCGACTCCCGACATGCGCGTCCTGTGTCACAGCCTCAAGGCATACGTCTGACGCAACTGATCGATGCCTTTAGCATTGACAACGAAATCCTGTGTCGAATCGAACGCAATATCGATGATTGCATAACCTTATCGCATTGATTAATGAATGTTGCGCAGCGCACATACACAGAGACGAGAATGAGATCGACAGCACCAACTTCCGCGCGACGGAAAACAAAAACAACGCACAAAAAACGCAGAGAACCAAATCACTGCTGAACCGAAAGGAGTGTCAACCGAGTGAGTGAATGAGCGAGAGGAAGACATACGAGAGAGGAGGAAAGAAAGAATAAATACAAAAAAAAAAACGGTCGCAAATGATAACATGCGAGAATGGGCTTATCACTGGCCGAGCTGAAATTCATCTTTCGGCAGCCGGCCATTCAGTTTGAATAAATCACTTCGGATGTTCACTTGGACTCCGACAGCTTCCCAATACGACGACGAGTTTCATCGATTCCATTTCCGTTCAGTCTCAATACATTCCCGTCTGCGGTGGTGATCAGCGACGGCCCACTCCATCGGAATGCACTAACTGAACGGTACATTTGAAGAACGATTTGACGACGCCTCGAGCCGTACGACAGACAGTCGAACGAAACGAAGAAGAATTGAACGAAACTACGATGAACTGCGTTATCAGACGAACGCAGAGAATTCTGTTTGTGATAATAATTGGTGCGTTTGGTGTCAGTGAAATCGCGACTTTCGACACAAGTCTGTTCCGAACAATCGATGATGCACCAGGCAGTAGGTCGATTGGCCGTGGCGATCTTGGCAGATTTGCTGGCCAAAATGGTCGAGTCGAGGCAGCCACCGTCAAATCAAAGGTGGACATTCTCAGTGACGTCTTCAAACGGAGCATTCAACGGATTCGATTGAAACAGAAGAAAATGGACATAATCTTCCTAATTGACTCGAGCTCGAGTGTTGGCAAAAAGAATTTTCTCAGTGAATTGAAGTTCGTGAAGAAATTCCTGAGCGATTTCAACGTTAGCTTCAATTTCACTCGCATCGCCGTTGTGACATTCAGTTCGCAGGGTCGAATTGTCCGACACATCGATCACATTTCCGCTCCCAGCGAGGATCATGACAAGTGTCGACTTCTCAACTATGAAATGCCGAAAATAAAATTTTCCGGCGGAGGAACGTTCACCGCTGGTGCCCTCAAAGAAGCAAAAGTTTGTGCGGAATGGTCGCTTTGCCGCGTGTCAGTTGGCTTATTCGTTCGCTTCTTTTCCACAGAAAATTTTCAACAAGGCTCGCAAGCACAGCAAGAAATTGATTTGCTTGATCACCGATGGATTCAGCAATGGCGAAAATCCGGTTCCGATCGCCGAAACGTTGAAAAGTGAAAACATCACAATCATCACGTTTGGTATTGTCACGTCTTTGAATCGAGGTCGGCTCACTTCGAGATGCTTAATCGATCTGTTTTGTTCGCCAAAAAATAGGCATCCAAACCGGAAACTACGCGGAATTGTTCAATATATCAAGCACTCCGGGCGAAGAGCATAATTTCTTGCTGGACAGTTTTCCACAATTCGAGAGTTTGGTTAGGAAGGCGTTGCACAGCGGTGAGTATTACATGAGCTCGGAGATCCGACTACCCTTCGAGTTTGGAGGCCGAACGGGATCTCTGCAATCCTTCTTCTTCTTCCTTTCAGATTACAAATTGGGTACCAGTTTGCGCATCAAAGACAACAGTTTGTGCGACATTCTGTGCGAGAAACCAGCTGGAAACGAATCGTAAACAAGTGACTTTGCTCGTTCGAAACGGTTTAGAAAACCTCTCCTCATTTCAGATCGTTCTGTTGCGACACAAATGCCCAGTGCTCGTGCTCGACAACGTCCGGCCACTATTCATGCTTGTGCGATCCTGGACACTACGGAGACGGTCTACAGGGCTCGTGTCAACGTGAGTTACCGTCTTTCAGTGTCTTCGCCTTTCTCGATGAATGATTCGATTTTTATCTTCCAAAACAGTCTGTCCTAATGGGACCTATTGGCATAGCTGGAATCTATGTAAGCCGTGTCCGGATGTTAACCACGTGACTATAAGGATGCCAGCATTGAATGTGTCCTTCTGTGAATGCAAGTCCGGCTTTAAGTCAACTGGTGAAGGACGGTGTGAAGTGCCAACGTGTCCACAGCTGGAACCACCCGAAAACGGTTATTTCGTCAAGCATCCGGCCAGTTGCAACAATGTGTTGAATGCAGCTTGTGGAGCACGATGCAAATCCGGATTTCAACTGGTCGGCAGTAGCATTCGATTGTGCCAGGAGAATGGTTCATGGTCGGGCAGCGAGGCGAAATGCGTCCGTGAGTCAAACTCAACTCATTTCGATGGCCTGCTCCGGTATTTCATGCACTTTCATTTTCCCCTTTCAGTGAAAACGTGTCCTAGACTCCAGATTCCGTACTACGGCATGGCCACCTGTCGCAACTCAGACTTGAACTTGCTATTCGACTACACGCCACGCAACGAAACTTTCATGGAATTTTACGATCAAGATGACATGCGCACCACGGAAGACATGCCCATAGACACGGATTGCAAATTCAAATGTGGTCCCGGTTTCTACATGGTCGGATCGACAACTCGGAATTGCTTGCCTCTGTCCAAATGGGATGGCCTGCAAACGATGTGCAAACGTGAGTACGATGGTCACTTTGAATGGGCGACTATGAGACTGACGAGGTTATTTCATCGTAGAAATCTTGTGTATGCCCCTGCCCAGGGTGGATTTCGGAGAATATGAGCCCAGCGACTGCATTGATCAGAAAACTGGTCATGGTTCGAATTGCTCGTTGAAATGTGCGGAAGGCTTTGATGCGAGAGGGCCGGCTGTGAAAACGTGCGGTGGAAAACGAACTGGCGTTTGGTCCAATCGGAACAAATATCCGCGATGCGTCGGTAAGTGTTTGGAGAGTCTGGGAGTTGGAGCTGAATCTCATGGGCGCACTCTCACTTTCAGACATCACCCCTCCGCTTCTACTCTGCCCCGATAGCTTCTCCGTACCGATGGCGACCGATGACAATTTCGCCATCGTCAAAGTGTTTCCACCGCCCGAAGTGGCCGACAACTCAGGTGACAATACAACATTCTGGTTGAAGCCAGCTGTCAAATCGGAAGGCGTCAAACTAACGCTCGGCAACCACACATTCACATACGTTGCGATTGACGCTTCGAAAAACAAAGCCAAGTGTACGTTCATTGTCAGCGTGCTGGACATAACACCGCCGGTGTTGGACAACTGTATCGATCCGCCGGAACTGCTAATCCCATCGTCACCATCCTCACCGAAGAATCTCAGTTTCATCGACTGGGAAGCGCCCATCATTTACGACAATTCGAATGCTGAATTGGAGGTGACCCAGTCACTGGAACCGGGCTATTTGGGAGTCGGAACACATCGCGTGAGGTACGTGGCCGTTGACCCGTCCGGGAATAGCAATGAATGCACTCTGAATGTCACCGTTAAGCAGTTGGAGTGCGGCGTCTTGGCATCACCGGCCAATGGATTGTCGTTGTGCGCCAAAAACATAACGCACACTTGGTGCGAGGTCACCTGCGATGTGGGCCATGCCATTTACGATGAGTTGGCTGAAAGTCACTTGGATAACTTTGTATTGCTCTGCGAGAACGATTTCGCAAAGTGGGAGTACGAAACAATCCCTGATTGCACCGTCGTGGAGCTGCCCGAAGCAATCGAAGAGATGTTCAGCATCACTTTGAACTCCGATGCACCCATTTGCAACGACTCGCTGGCCGCCTTGGAGGTAGGTCGTTCTAGATGTGACGCATTCCAATGCATTTCACTCACTCAATTTCAGATTCAAAACGAGCTGGGCAGCAAAGTTCACGAGCAGCTGTGCAAGGGTGTTGAGGACTGCGAGATCATCTCGAGTATTCCGGATTGCGTGGATATCGACGCGGGCGAGAGTTTTGGTGCGACGGATGACTTCTCCAACAGGACCTACTACAACGTCGCCAAGCGTGATGTTACTGCTGTGACAGCTCGCCGTCGGAACAATTCACGACCAGCATCAAGAGCGACCATGCGGATCCGAGTCTACACGAGAATCTCGAAGAAGCTCGGTCTTTGGGACAAAACTAAGCCGCGATCCGAGAATATCAAGGTTTGTGCTGCATCCTTCACTTGAGTTCAGTCTCATTCTTCATTCCTCTCGCAGATTGTCAAAGCTGAACTGAGAACGATCAATCAGAATCCCGAGCTTCGAAAAAAACTGCAGGATTTGCGCATCAACATAAAACACTTGCGCGTCGACGAGCTGACCATTTGCAGGAATGGAAGCGTTTCCAAGAGAAATATCTGCGGTGAGTGACCTTGGCTGAGGCCAGGCTGAGAGTGCGCTTCAACTGATTTCTCGTTCACAGTTCAATGTCCGCGTGGAGCATTCCACAACCAACTGCTGAACATCTGCCAATTATGCCCATTGGGATTTTACAATCATAAAACGGGCCGCACGGAATGCTTCAGCTGTCCGACGCATCTTTCGACACGCAAATTGGGAAGCAAGACATCAGCTGATTGCATCGGTAAGTGCAGCACCTGGGCGATCGTGCCCTAACGACATTGACACGTTTCTCCACTCCAGAGCAATGCCCACCGGGTACGATTGCCCGCGTTAAAATGCGAGCCAATCAAAAACTCCAAAACAGTCTGATGCCATTCTGTCGTAAATGCCAGCCGGGGCAGTTCCAGCCGCTATTCGATCAAATAAAATGCTCCAACTGTCCTCAGAATAATAATTCACCGCGCGGAGCGACCTCATTCGCTGATTGTTATCCACAACAAAGGCACCCCTGCATTGCAAATCCATCGGTGTGTGGCCCTCATGGCATTTGCCAGCAGGAAAATGGAAGCCCGTATTTGTACAGTTGTTTGTGCGAGGACGAGTTCATTGGTGAGTATCGGTTCATTCCAACCAGCAATTAGCTCACGCTCCGGAATCGTTTCAGGGTCCCACTGCGAGCAACTGTTGGATGGTTGTGCGTCCGGTCCCTGCCAAAATGGTGGCCGATGTGTGCACGTAAACAGCACTGCCGTCAAATGCGAATGTGCCGATGGCTTCCGAGGGGAGTACTGTGAGCTCGGTGTGGATCGATGCTCAGCGGATCTGTGCAAGAATGGGGGAGTTTGCGTTGAAATAAACAACAATCCAGTGTGTGAATGCGCCACCGGTTTCGAGGGTGAATTCTGCGAAATGCAACACAACTTCTGTTCAATTAAGCCTTGCGACTCGGGCCGTTGTCTCAACACACCGGAAGGTTATTTGTGCCAATGTCCGGTCGGAATAATCGGTCGGCGATGCCACTTGCGACCTTGCGACTATTTGCCCTGCCACAAGAATTCCCAATGCGTCGATATCGCCGTCTTTCCGACGACTCGCAACAGCTACACTTGCAAATGTCCAAAAGGCCTCAAAGGTCACGAATGCAATCAAGTTGACGATCCATGTGATTATCGACCGTGTCGCAATGATGCGGAGTGCGTTCCGGTGGCTCTGCGCAACTCCACGCAGTCTGGGAAAATCTTGGACGAAGCTCTGTTCGAACAATACACTTGCAAGTGTCCACCGTATTTCTACGGTGAGCATTGCGAGACGTTGACCACACCGGATTTCGTGTTGGAGTTCAGCAAATCGGGCATCCAGAATTTCGTTGAGATGAAAGGACCCAACCGAAGTTTGAGAGAGATTTCGTTTTGCGTGTGGCTGCAGACAAACGACTCGTTCAACTACGGAACCATTCTGTCGTACGCTTCAGACTCGTCGGACAACATGTTCACCGTAACGGACTACAACGGGTGAGTTGTGCCACTAGTCAATCAGCGATCTCTGACAACAAACCCTTGAAAGATTCGTGCTGTACATCAACGGAAATAACATCATCACCGACATCATGATTAACGACGGCCACTGGCATTTCCTCTGTATCGCTTGGACCAGCCAGAACGGGCTCTACGAAATCCATTTGGACGGAAAACTCCACGACACCGGCTACAACCTGAGCTCAAACAATGTGATTGAAGGGGACGGTGCGCTGATCATCGGTCAGGAGCAGGTAAATCATGGCTCCCAAACACAAGTAACCCGATTGAGCAGATGAATTAACCTAAAAATAGGACAGTTTAGGCACCAGTTTCAGTGAGTCGGAATCCTTCGTGGGTCGCATAGCGTATTTGGACGTGTGGAACCGTTTCTTAGGTGCCCAGGAGATATTTGAATACTACACCTCATGCGAGCCGTATCAAGGTGACCTGTACGCTTGGACGGACTTCAAGGCTAAGGTTCAAGGCAACGTTCAGATCAGATCATCCCCGTTTTGCAAGTCATGCCCGCGCAGTCTGTCCATCGCGAATGGTTTCGTCCGCTACTTGGAGAATCGCGCTTTCTACGCTTGCGAAAAAGGCTATCGCTTGCATGGGTCACCAGTACGCGATTGCTTACGCACTTCACAGTGGTCAATGCCGGCACCGTATTGCCGCAGCATTCGCTGTGGGTATCTGCCGACCATCTCCAATGGAGCTCTGACCATCGAGAAGACGATAAATGGAGATCTCGCACGGTACTCGTGCAGTGATAAATACGAGCTGATAGGACCAAGGACGCGGAACTGTCAGTCGAATGGGACGTGGTCTGGTGAGCAACCTGAGTGCATAAGTAAGTGTTTTGACCCTTGCTTCCGACAGCCATGACTTCTCTCATTTCATTTCAGGTGCAATTCAATGCGAGCCAATCAATCAGCCAGCCAACAGTCTGATTGTCTACGCGAACGAACGTGGAGCGATCG
This sequence comes from Lestremia cinerea, assembly GCA_027564135.1. Classification (NCBI taxonomy): domain Eukaryota; kingdom Metazoa; phylum Arthropoda; class Insecta; order Diptera; family Cecidomyiidae; genus Lestremia; species Lestremia cinerea. Next base: position 5,022 of record JANSTV010055824.1, on the reverse strand, counting down.
ACAATGGTTTGCCATTGTATCCGATGGGAACTTTCGTTGAGATTCAATGCGCTGATGGAACCGTGATTGACGGAGAGAGTTTCCTCTCCTGTATTGAGAGTGGCACTTGGGACTTCGATACTCCGGTTTGCATCGAAGGTGAGGCCGAAGAGGCCTCACCCAGCCCATTAATTATCACACCTCGGCCGAATCAGCTACCGGAGAGAACTGCAAGCAGATCGCAACCCGACAAAGAGTTTTGGATGAACCTGAGACGCTTCTTCTACCACGGCTGTACGCGCCAGAGCGAGCATCGCAATTCGGAGCTGTGCGATAAACTCACGCGACCGAATGACTTTATCGATTTGGCACAATTTGAATCACCTGATTCAGCTGACTTCAAGGACATGGATGCGAAGCTTTTGCATTATCTCGAATCGGCCATTTCTCAGTTGGAAGATCGCACCCTCGCCGACACGTTGACCTTTGAGAGCATGTTCGAATTCATGATGTATGGCGCAACAGCGACATCCACCTCCAAATTGTCTGCCTCCATCGAGAACTCATTCCGACTTGTGTTGTGCTTTTACATCGACACATTGCTTTTAGACAGCGATCTGCACATCACGACGAATGGTGACATCGAAAATATCACCCAGAAAATAAAGACGTCGCTGTTTGAGCTCGTGGGTGTCGTCTATCGGAACTACAAAATGGTTCATTCAACCACGCCGAAGGCTTTCGAATTTGCGTCGTCGAGGAGAACACATGCTCGAAGTCACCGTTCAACGTTCACGGATTCCGAACAGAGCACGTCATCTATGGATTGGTCGACATCGACTCGAAGTGAGTGGGACGACTTGGTGGAACTAGATGAGGACATGGACGATTTCGAGGCTTGGCCAGTGGAGTGGATCCACTATGAGGACTGGGATGAACTCACCGACCTCGAATCGACTACCACCGGACGAACTATCGATGCGAGCACTGATTTCACAACAGAATCAACATCACCGTCAACATTCACATCCGAGTTCGGCGATGAGACGACAGCCACGACAGCCATGACAGCCACGACGGAATTCGACATTCCGTGCCAATTGGCTTCCGTTCCAACATTGCCAGCGAACAGCTTTGCAATGAACACATCGTTCGCTCTGAACCCAACGCCAGAATGGCGAGTTGACTTCTCGTGTCAGCCAGGATTCACTCTGATTGGCTCCGGATGGACTGACTGTTCGAGTGAATCGTCTTGGAAGCCACTGACATTTGTTTGCCAGAGTAATTTGCATCGAAAAATCGAAATCTTTAAATTTGACTGACATTTCTCTCCGGACAGAAATCACCTGCGGATCCCCGAGTAAGCCGTCTGGAATGAGCCAGGTCGGTCGCAACCAGGTCTACTCATTTGGACATCGACTCCAATTGAGATGCAACGAAGGTTACGAATTGCATGGCAACCCGTTCATCCACTGTTCATCATCCGGGCGATGGAGCAACTTCCTCTCACATTGTTCCAGTGAGTCACCGAGTCATAATGCTTTTTGCAAGCCATTTTCATCATTTCTCATTCCAGAAATATCTTGTGAGAAGCCCCCAGGCCTCATCGTCTCTGAGGTAACATTCTCTTTCTTGGACAAAGCGAATCTCGACTGTGGCAACGGAACGAGTGTCGAGATAGAATGCCAGGCGAATGGCAAATGGTCGCCCGCAGACAGTTGCTGATTTCCGTCGGCCACATGTCTCATTCAGACGGTCAATAAACTTGCCGACGAGTGCATCGTTTTATTTCCTTTTCTTTCTCTTTAGAAATCGTTTCGAATGACATCCATGAAAATATGCGAATATTTATTTAAGCTTAAAATAATTACAAATGACATTAACAGTAAAGGCTAAGATATAAATAGAAATGATGAAAAAATAAAATTGATTTTGAAGAAAACGATCCAAACGAAAATATCGCCTTTCAGTGGCTTTCAGGCCGCCATTATGATTGGCTCTGAGCATCTTTCAATTCAATTCAGACGACTATGAAATTTTGGATAATTTTTGGGGGGGCAAAGATGGGACGCGATTGACGAGAGCTACGCAGAAATCAACACAAAAATCTATTCCACGATGCGTGGTCACAGCAAGAATGCCGATTGATAAAGCATAGCCCTCAGTTGCCTAAATGTATGCTACAATAAAGCTTAAAGCTAATTATTAATTTAGATGAATCAAACTTCTATAAGAATTGCGGAACTCGATCAAAATTGGAATGAATTAGAATTTGGATTTCCTTTACAGAAGGAGGATGGGGTGACGGATGGCATTTCACTCGGATGGTGGACGGACCCAACCGCCAAATTGCTTCTCAATTGCTTGGGCCACAGCCAAGGCTAAGTGATCTTGTCCGGGATTGGCGACAACCTGCACAAAGAGATGAAAAGAGCTAGAGTTCAACAAGGTCCAGGTCCCTCCACGTGGTTTGAGTAAACTCACCTGGATGCCGATGGGCAGTTTGTGTCTGTCCAAACGAACCATGCAGTTTGTCACCGGAAGCCCAATGGTGTTGAACACCATCATATACCCGGTGTCGACCAGTTTGTGGTAGATTTGGTAATGACGATGAGCTGTGGTCGGGAAGGTTGGATACAAAAACACACCGTTCGTTCCAAGCAAATCATCGAATTGATGTTTAAGATTCTCGGCGATGTTGGCCAGCTTCCGATGCCGCGAATCGGGCAACATGTGCATCACTTGCTGCAGTGGCCCCACCAACACTGAAGGGAAAATACTGTCTGATAGCCCAAAGAGATACCTGTTCGAAAGGAGAAAGACTCAGTTATGAAGTTCGTGATTAAAGACCGACCCTGGGTCAGTCGTAAACTCACTTGAGCGTTTCCGAAGCCATGTGCTTTTTGGGTTCGCCATTTTCGCCTTCGTAGTAAATCGTCTCGACATTTTTGATGCGCAACATCGCCGACATGGATATTTCCAGAGCCCATTTGAGACCATTGATTTTCACTTTGGTCGCATCGAAATGGGAGGCAACATCATCGATGGTGGACTTGATGTCTTTGCTGAGACGTCGCGTCGTTCCAGACGGTCCGTCGTTGTTCATGTAAAAGAATTTGATGTCTTGAACCTTGGCCGGTTCATCGAGCTTAAGCCGGCGCCCATTCGGATCGTTGATGCATCGCAGCAAAAGCGGCAAATCGCTTGCGTATCGAGTCATCGGTGCTATCGTGAAGAAGTCACCCCAATACTCAACGTTACTGGCGGGAATGTGACCCTTTGGCGAAACAGCATACGGCGTTGGCTTGTGGCCGTAAATGCCGGTGAACATGGCGGGTAATCGAGCCGATCCGGCGATATCCGATGACAAGCCAATCAACGATGCCCCACTGCTGATTAGGGCCGCTTCTCCGCCACTCGAACCGCCTGGCGTGCGCGTCAAATCGTATGGATTCCGGGTCTGCCCGGACACATTGTTGTATGTTTCCCAGCACATGCACAACTCTGGCGTGTTGCTCACCAGCAAGATGATGCCACCGCATTTCTTCACCAGAACTACGCATGGGGCATCGTGCTGTGCGACTCGTTTCTCTTTGAACACCCTTCCGCCCTGGTTGATCATCCCTTCGACAGCGATGCTCTCTTTCACAGTGACCGGCAAGCCTAGCAACGGCGTGTCCGCTTCCATTTGTTCGACCGTTTTCAGACCCTTCGCTATTTCCGCATCAATCTCGCGAGCCTCTTCCAAAGCTTTGTCGAAGCGATCCTCGACGATTGCGTTCACCAAAGGATTCACTTCGCGACATCGATCGATGTACGCCTGCACAACGTCCTCACTGGTAACCTACAATCAATCATTCCGTCAATCGATTTTGGAATCGAACGAACACATTTGTTTGTTAAAACCCTCACCTGCCGAGTTCGGATCATATGCGCCAGCTTAACCGCTCGAATTTCCAGCAGAGGGTTCGTCATCGGCGGCAGCTTCTTCCGGGGAACCCACAGCGTCGTCACTCGGCTGTAGGGAACCACGAACCAGCTGAAGACAACCATCGCGCAACGAAGAAATCTCCTCGTAACGTAGTTCATTATTCTGTCGGAGAAAACAAGAAATGGCGAATCGTTAGAACCGGATTGTGGATGCGCTGAGTCAGCTGGTCGAATGCTAATTTGACAAAACAAAAAAACTAACAAAAAATGCATAAAATACACTTTCGTTACCAGACATGGTTGGTGCGTCGGCAAGAACGCACCCACCACGACCGGAATCACCTAAAACATTCAAATGGCATCACGTTCTAGCGCATTCAAACGGCAACAGCTTGGCGACAATGACCAAAACAAAGCATCTTCAGTCCAAAAACCAAAACCGGACTCAAACAATGGCCGATGCTGCGTGCGTGACTCCAGCGCGAGGCGAGCAGGAGGTGACCCAGCGCGCAATTAAAAAGCCAAACCGTTTGGATTAAAGCGATGACCAAGTGGATATTCGTGTTATTCGCCCGAGCAATGTCGGTGGCTTTCGTAGTGTGCCGAGCATGTGCGCGGCCGCCTGAGCGAAAATGGCAACGCGTCTCAGCGACGTTCGTTTCGTCGAAAACCGACTGGGCTTTTGAAGGTTACAAACACAATCGACATTCGTCGATAATAAATCGGTTTCGCATCGATCGTCGAACACCGCTTTCAGTCGAGTGGATCACTGAATTATTCAAAACGATCGCCGTTGAGAGGTCGATTGTCGAATCGGCTGTTCTTGTTTGTTCGTCTTTTTCTTTTTCGGCTTTTGGCTTTTTGCACAAAACGCTTTTATGCGCTGTGCCACCGTTGAAGTTGACCACTTCACTTGCTCACGAATTGCGCAACGATGAAAATTGAGGAAAAAAACAGAAAACGGTAAACACTTGTGTGTTCGCCAGCCATCGCCGAAAATCCATTAAGAGACGCATTCAATGCTCAATGAACGAATGAACGAACTTTTCAACCCGCCATTTGCGTCGCAAGCATTCTTTTGTCCACTTCCTATTTGTATGCAATTTGCAATTT
>JANSTV010055813.1:0-12966 GCA_027564135.1 Lestremia cinerea | reverse complement strand
CAAACAGACAAACAGACAGACAGACAGACAGACAGACAGACAGACAAAAGGATTACGGGTTTTAATAAAGGGGGGATTTACATAGAATGGCTGCACCGAACGCCACGATTCTATTTGCGCCGTGCAGAGGAAGAGTCGCGGATCGCGGAAAAGTCGCGAAAAAGTCGCGGATCGCGATAAAAAAGTTGCGGATTGCGAAAATCAAGTCGAAAATTGCGTAAAAAGTCCAAAATATGAAAATTAGAGCGTACAATTTGGAAAAATAACAAGGGCGGTCACGGAAAAACGAATTAGTACCGCGTAAAAACTTCATCGTTTTTCGAACGGCGAATTTTAAGGTATTCGGTGGCAGCACGAAGTCTAGTACAAAATAAAAATCTGAAATCTGAAATCTAAAATTTCAATAGCGTAATCCCATCCCACATGCGAACAAAGTCAAATAATTCGGAGTCAACGTATATCACATCGTTCATATGCCGAGTGCCCAATGAACCAGCATGGTTGTTGCTTTCGATTCCGTGCTTCGGCAGTGCGAACATTTCACATTTTTCGCAACAATAATTGAAGCCTATCATGTTGTCCTCAGTCTGCGTTTTTCGAATGACATGAATCAAATGGGATTATGATATTTAATTGTTCAATAAATACATTAAATGAAACGCATAATGCTCGTCGGCTGCCACATTGCACATTACGGCAACGTCATCGATGGTCGGACATCGCTCATTGTGTTTGATTGCGCATGATCTCATGAGATGGTGTTTTTCATGTGGCGCACATGTACACACACACACACGAACACAAAAAAAAAACCAAAAAAGCCGACTGAGAAGAACAATTGCAATATTTCCTGCATGGAATACAACGGACAATACGTTTTGTTTCGCGACCGCGAAGGCCGAAATCGATTTGAATGAAAGATCACTCCTGTAAAAAAAAATCACCGAAACGCAAAAACAAAGAATCCATCATCCGGCACAGACTTAATTAATGTGTATCGAACATGACGAACGGAATTCAAATCGTCACTGCTCAACACCGTTGCTGCGTCCAACGGACATGACTTTTGACTTGAAAGGAGCTCTCCCGCAAACGAAATCGATTCGAACAAGAGACTGAAACAATTTCTCTTTCAAAATCAACCTACGGATTTACGTAATGCATCCGAATGCGACTTATTGACTCGAGTTGAGACGAAGACGACGAACGTGCTGTTGTTGTTGTTGTTGTTATTGTTGTGAATTCGGAACAATGGCGATTGAATGCGTCGGTTGTGAAATGCCTCAAAGCGAGACAGGCACAATGTGGACAAGTACTTGAATTTGTGGGTATCCACGTGCGCCCATTTCCATCGGCTCGTCACTTCAATGGACTCAATGGTGTCGAATATCCATATGAGATGATACGCACCGTTGTTTCAATCACTTCTATTACACGATCGATTCCCATTCAAATGTGATGACATCGTGTTTCCCATTATCTGTCGTTCATATCCATTCACTTTGATTCCTCCCAACCGATGATTTGATCCCAATACTGAACTCTCAATCGAACATTTTCAAAATTTTACGCTTTTAAATACATACAGTTTTCGATTTTTAATCAATTCGCTGAGTAAGCGTTTGCCACCGATAAATATGAATTGCTAAAATTTCCATAGCGTAATCCCAGCCCACATGAGAACAAACTGAAATCATTCGGAGTCAACGTAAAGCACACCGTCCATTGTCCATGTGCCGAGTGCCCAATAAACCAGCATGGTTGTTGCGTTTGATTCCGAACATTAAAAACTCAAATGTTCATCCTAAAGCCTGAAAAACCGCATTGAAAACCATCCATCATCCATTATTCATTCGATCGTTTGTGCGCGCGTTCAGTCGATAAAATGCAATATTTTGATATTCAATTGAATAATTGATAGAAGTTATTATTTTTGCTTCAAATATTAATCAGACCTTATATAAATTGCTGCTGTGGCAGCGCATATGCATGTGTGTGTGTGTTTTTCTGTTTTCACGCATGCAGTGCGTGAAGTCTTCGGGCAAATGCGCATGCAATTCAATGAATTATCTTGCGATACCATTGAAGGCAATTGTTTGAACGATTGAACATCACTGCTTTTCAACGAGGGAACCTTCAGCTGGGAGATTTCGAAACCTCAGAAGCGTCGCGCACTTCCTGAAGGATCATGGGGGAAAAAAACTTGAAATTGCATTCATAATGCTGTAACGAGAACACCGAGTTCGAATGCAATCGACACCTAAACAATATTCCTTCGCTTCCCTAATACAAACGTCATCGTGGCATAGATCAACTTAACCCTTAGACTCGAAGAGCGAATGATTCTTCCGCGAAAAAGCGGTGTCCAAAGGGCAAACGAATGTCCTCTGAAGAATAGATGACTCTCAAAAGGCGAATGAATGAGTTCCCTGAAAAGCCAACCAACAATGAGCGAACGGATTTTTTCATTCGAAAAACGTCGCTTAGCAATGACTGACTCCAGAATCACAAGAGAAACTCTCCTTGTTTTGGCAAATAGCAGCATAATCAGCATCGAGAAACTTCCAAACAACTTTAACGACGAGAAATTCAAGCTCTGGGATGCATAGCTCCCAATCGGAGTCTAAGGGTTGAGAAAGAGTTTTTTTTTTTGAATATTTGGGCACTTCTTTCCCGGGATAAAGCTTGGTTTTAATGATTTGCTCACAAATAAATTAAATATTTAGGCGGACATGAAAAACTGTGACTTGTACCTTGATGCGCCAACCATGCATTTTGAATGGCTGTCATTGCGTGGAATATCGCTGAAAATATGTATTCTCTCTCCCCTTCTCGCTAAAATTTAGTTCAGTTGAAATGTCACTCGTTAAGAGATGTACTAAAGTGGTGCGAATCAAAATAAGAGATTTTATGGAAATATCACAATCAAATGAAGCGAATGTTTATTACAGACAATTCTTTAATAGTTTGAGGGCACTTTTCGCCCATTGCCTCTCGTTTCGTCGTCAAGATAAATCCAAGCTGTTGTCCAAACAAACCATTGACTGAAAAGTTGCTCGAATAAATGGTCGCCGTGAATGATTTCGCGATGCTTTCTTTCATTTCTCGCATCGAAATGCTCAAAAATTCCATAAAACGCCCAAAAACGAATCAACATTCAACGTTGGTTTTTCCGAGTGCATGATCATCCGTTTGTTTTCGGGTTTAATTTAACACGGTTTTTTTGTGTTGGTTTTTTGAAAACCTATAAAGAATCAAATTGAATCAAATGGATCGTGAATCAACTCGATTTTGATGCCGGTCAATGAAACAAACAATGAAACAAATCAACGCAGCCAACCCAAAATCAGCCGAAGACAAATCATATTTTGGTTGGATCAAAATGCGGCACAATGCTGCAGTGTCTGTCCGTATGTCTGTGCGTGTATATGTCTGATATTCGAGTCGAAAAAACAAAACGTATTTGAAGGAGAACAATTGAATTCACGCAAATTCGCGATTGAGCTGAAGACGATTCGTGGAAAAAAGACACGAAGCCGATCGCCGATCATGGATCCTGCAACAATCAAACAACTGCAATCATTTTGAATTCTTTCTTTGTTCAGTTGTCTCTCTTGCACTCCCTCTATCTATCTCTCTCTTTCTCTCTCTTCTTCATGCACCACAGCCATCAATAGAATTACGTGGAAAATCTAATGCTATTTTAATGATACCTTTTTAGCCTTTCAACTTTTACAATCGCACTTTGTGAACGTCAAACAGTGTAGCGTTGTTCGCTCGTTTGATCGCCGCCTGTTGGATTCTTGTTGGATGGGATCTTGAATGTTGTTGGCTGCGGCCGTTTTTGCAAACGAAAATCGTGATGTTATTATTTACCTGCAAAATTAGAATGAAAGATGGACATTATTCATGTTTTCTTGTTTCCTTTTGTTTGTTTCATTTTTATTTTTTTAACAATTTGCTTTTTCTCATTTTGTCCGGATTTGATTTTTTTGCATTGTGTCCATGACATTTTGTGGCTAATTGAGGATCACAATGTACAATGAACTTCACATATTGGACGGATTACATTTTTCCCATTTTGTGCTTTATCATTCCGTCATCGGCCCCTTATCCGCATCTTTACGCAACTCTCTCTCTCTCTCGCGCACTTGTACTTCGAAAATGAAATCAGCACAAGTGCTTGGATAAGATATATGCATTTTAATTTTGCTTTTTTTCGAAAACGAATTTTGAAAACCATCCTGAGATGTTGAACAGAACCAATACCAACCAATCGCAAAAGCAGAAATATCAATGATTCCACCTGCTGGTTCTGCCTGCTACACACAAAAACAGTTGCTGACTTCGATTGACAGAATACGCGGTGGTCGTCATCGGGGCGATTATATCAATTGAGTCCAATGTCGATTTACGATTTGAGATTCGTTGTTACGGGGTCAACCCAAACAACGTCATCCCATTTCATTCGATATCCGAAGTGATTTGAGTGATGCGAGTGAAGTGAAATGAAACGGTGCGCATTCTTTTCAGCAAAGATCTGAGCAAAAAACGCGTTGTTTCCTTGTGCCTGTCGCATGTGCTCCCAATGGCTTCGCGCATTCGACTAAATGGAATTTCAAATGGACTCTTTCCTTGGCCCGATTTATGGACGACACATTGGCAGTGTCGCATTTTGAACGCATTTTCCGTTTGCTCAACAATTCCAGTTCTATCCAAAAAGAGAATTGCTCACAGAGCGCGCGGCGACACCCATTGCCTTAAACTTGGGCATAACTGACATCGCGAATGTGCTAGAAACATGCGAGCGAGGAGCGAGGAGCGAGGATAGAGCGCGCGCGCGGAGTGATTATAATTGATTCAAACGCAAAGCGCATCCGTGCGAACAATGAGCTCGCTTGCGCCGCCACTCTGACACTCTCAAGAGTTAATGGTTATGGTCGTTGTTGTTGTCGTCGACTACCACGACAAGAAACATTCCAGCGGTGACTTGTGCACGCAAAAACAACCATTCGATCAACTCATCGATATCGATACTACAATTTTATGCACACACGGAGACTGTCTTTTGATAAAACCATCCATCCGTCACCCTTCCAACTATCCATTATTAGACTTTGAACCCCAAACACGGTCGAAAGCCAGAATTGACACACGGTGACTGACTGCGTTAAAGACACAATGCTAAAACAATGAATGGACAATTATTTTTATTTTCTATTCAGAATTCGTGATTGGAATCGGTGATTGCAGGACGCATCTACGTAATATTATTGCGATTGCTCTTTGAGGAATGCAACAATCGACTGCAACGAGATCATTTCCATCGGTCGATTGGACGAATTCATGTTGGGCTCTGATCCAATAAAAAAAGAAGCAAAACATGGTAAAATGCTGCAAAACACACACATACAAGAAAAAAAATAAAATTGAAGTATCGAAATCGATGAGTTGATCAATCGAATGGTTTGTTATTGTTTTTCGCGTGAACAAGTCACCGCAGGAATGTTTCGAGTCGTCCAATGGATTCGGTGGCATCCAACAACATATATCGCCAATCGACGACGACAACAACAACAACAACAACAACGACGACCATAACTATCAAATCACATGCGAACCATAAACATCTGATTCACAATTGAACGGAGCATGATTCAGCCATGATGCCCAACACAGCATCATGATGTTTTAGAATCTTTCAATTATCCGTTAGATTGGGTCGAATTGAGGTCAGGTTGTTGGCTCTGAGGAGAATCGAATTCAGCTGGCTTGAAAAGGTCCGCATTTTCGGCTCAAGACGAATTTCTACTCATCCGATGCGACGTCGGCGCTGATGAAACAGCGGTATCATTAGAATTCTCGATCGATATCTTTTGGCAAAATCATCCATCCGTCAACCTTCCATCTATCCGTTATTAGATTTTGAGCCCCAAACACGGCCGAAAGCCAGAATTGAGCTGGCGACATCGAAATCGAGCGAAATCGAACAAGGTGATGACGCGCCGTGAAAAACTCGTGGATCCTCGAAAATTGATGTTGATGGAAACGAGTAAGCTTGAGCTTGGAGGGCCGCGGAACGACTCAGAGGGCTATTCGGCCGCGTTGGCGATGAAGGCCGCGCTTGTTTATTATTATTACTTTTGTGAAATCATGTAACGAAACCAACAAGCGGCCGACTCAATGCTTAGGCGTCTTGCAGTTGGCTTAGTGGTTGTTGTTGCGTTGCTTGCTCATCTCTTCCAGGTTCGAGTGCTCTGCCAATGAACTATTAACGAACTGCATTTGGAAACGTTTTGTTCATCATTCGACAGCACATTCTTCCAGACGACTATTTTTTAGACATTGTTTGAAGTTTTCATGCACTGCATGTCAATGCATACAAGGTGTGCGGCGCATATGAAATTGGCTGTTTTTTTTGTTTCATCTTAGGCGAGCTAAATCGCGAGAAAGTGATATTAAAAATAATTGTATCATGTTCAATTTCGTCGGCCGGGCCCATTTGAGCCAGCACCGGAGATAAATTTGTTAGCCTTCGATTTGCCTTTGATTTGCCTGCGATTTGACTTGAAAATTTGAGAAAAATTTCTTCGTCAACTGACGGTGGATGGATTACCTTGAGGCCGCTGTCAATGAAGTGTACTGTTGCGAAGAAAGAGAGAGAGAAAGAGAGAGAGAGAGAGAGAGAGAGAGAGAGAGAGAGAGAGAGAGAGAGAGAGAAGCTTGCGATAAAATTCGGATCTTTCGCGATGAATCTGCAAGATCGGGCAGAAAAATGGGGGTTCTTCAAAGGCTAACCTTCGCTGATGTTGATCAACTGACGTGCCAGCGATTGTTCGAATATTGCGACAATCTTGCGACTCACAATGAAGCTCCGAACGTCATTTTACCAGGTATTTGACTGGAATTGATGCGTTTCGAGACGATATCGCTTTTCGTGTTCGTGTTGAGCTTACTGATCTCTGCCGCAAATCTCGGTCGGTCAAGCGATCGACCGAATTCACTGCTGCTGTTGATCCATCACTATGGTAACATTCCTACTTATCATCGGGAGAATAGCATTGATGAATGTGAATCTCGATGACAAGCACGAATGTTACCAGTGATGGGTCAACAGCAGCAGTGAATTCGGTCGATCGCTTGACCGACCGAGATTTGCGGTCGCTCACTCGATCGACCGAAATATTTCAATTTTCGGTTCGACCGCGAGAAGCAACTTCGAAGACGCCTCGATGAACATGTAGCATTTCCGAGACAATTTTGTAGAAACGTCAATTCGTCGACGAACAACAAGTTCATTTCGACGGGTTCTTTTGTTTTTGTTGTTGTTATTACTGTCGTTACTGTTCGGGCCCACCGACGATGCACGATGTCTTGCATACGCAATCGACCAATGGCAGACGCACACGAAATTCATTTGCTAGCGCAGGCAGGGGACAACAATAGTTGTTTTTGCTGTTGTTGCATGCTCTTAGATCAAGTCGGGTTGGTCGCGTGTGCGTTCAATGCAATCGTAATTTTGAACCAGCATTTTACGTTTACCATCATTCATCAGTGGTGATCCGCAACCACAATGCGACACACAACGCGATATACCGAAATAACCCGCTCATATTCGTTCAGGGATGGCATGCAATGACAAGACAAAGCTTGAATCGGCTCACACACTCTGACACACACTCACACATACATATACACATGTGCAAACGTAACGACGTTCAGAACACGACTCTGGCACCTTAGTTCGATCAATATTTTAATTTATAGATCGCATTGAGGTATGACTGACAACCGTCCGAATGACTATTGACATTATGACTGAGTTTATATTATATGTATTCATAATTGGCCGATGGATTTCAACGTGGCCGGGTTTTGAATGGTTCAATCTTCTTGCGATCTGGGCCAGACGATGGATTGGCCCAATATCTTGTTGAAGAACCTAAAGATGCATATCAGTACGGATTTCGTCTTGATCGATTCGAAATTGGAACTCGTCTCTGGTTTGGTGGTTGCCGAACGAGCATTAACGTATTTTCGTCGTTTTGTTGACAAATTTTCATGTTTATCAACATTTATTTACCATTTATTTGATGAACGAAACATCGATTGCGATTGGCGGTGATCATTTCCGGTTGAAAAAGCTGTCGACGGAAGCGACATCTAGGAATTTTTGAGGTTATAACGAAGGATTGTATTCTCACGGTGACTTATAAATCGACAATTGACTCCAATTTGGTGAACTGTCTTCAAAAACGAATTCGAAATACTACGGACGTGGCATGAAAAAGCTATTTGTCGGAGTTTTGCTGAAAGCAATCGTCCGACTTGAGTGATTCAACAACGTTTAAAAAGCATTGAAGTTGTCGAGACCCATCGTAAGCCCCTTTCAAATTGAGAGCAATTTGGCAAATGGTGGAAAATACGCAAGTTGCTCTTCAAAGGCCTACCTCTCACAAAGGCATTTCGAACAAACACAAAACCCGTCCGATTGATTGACAGACGCCAAAGAAACTAATGCAAAGGCCGCATGTTGGTACTGATGCTAAAGCTGATAGATTCTGCACACATCGAACCGGTAATCGATCATCTCAATCTGATACATAATTATCACAAAATTATTCAAATTTCAATACTGTTGAAGGTTTACCGTCCTGACCTTGCGTCGAAAGTCAATTAAACAGACATTACCATTTTCGGTGAAACAAAATCGATCGTTCACGCCTTAATAAAAAATGAATATCGAATGATATCCGGTCAATTAAACGTTGGACAATTCGAGTTTCGACACAAACATCGTTTAACAATTGCTCATTTCGAATTATTGCTCCGTCAGTCCGGTGGATTGAATCTCGATCATCGCTGAATGATGGTGATGGTTTTCAGAATGATGAATGATCTTTTCGTGGTATGATCGCGCAAGACGAACATATTTCTGGTTTTCAATTTGGGTCGACTGCAGCGCCAAGGTTTTTTTCACTGATCATCATGATGGCTGTGAGGAGTTACGTCTAGTTGCGAATAGTTATGGCAGCACTGCAAAGTGTGACGAAAAGTTACGAAAAACACTTGAAGTGAACCTTCGACCAATGTCCCTATCGGGAGATTGGTGATGCTTGGCGGCCGGCTGAGCTCTTATCACTTCCAATATCGGCTTCATTGCGATCAGTCGCCATTTTGTAAGTTTGTAAATTTTCGCAATGAAATCCTTTAATTTAATTTCCGTTGCCTTCAAATCACTCTTTCATTTCATCAAGTTCCTCCGAGGTACGTGCCGCCAGCGTGTATGTTTGTGCAAAAACAGAAGTTTTAGAAACTTACGAAAAACTGCCGAAGAGTTAGTTTTTGATGAACCGGCTCTCCGATATCACGACGAAATTGCATGGCAAAAACATCGAATTCGCTCTAATCAACGATAGTTGAAATCCAATTCCTCACTGAACTAAAATCTATCCATTTCGAATCGAAATGCGATATATCGAAGGCGCAATATCTTGGAAACAAATGAGCAAATACGCCCATTAAAAGACACATTAATCATGCGCGCGCGCGAAAACCTTTCGAATTAGTTTTCTGATTTTTGACCGAACCTTTTTTCTTTAGTTTTTCAGCTCTTTCAAATTGCTATTTCGGTTTGTTTCGTGTATGCCGCTTTCTTCGCAACGAACCGATTGAAATGATATCCGACAACGATTGCAGTCTGCAACACAACGAAAACCCATTATTCACACTAGGCTCACGTCGACTTATTGAAAAACAAGTTGGGCCGGCCAATAGAATCCGATCGATTCGAATGTACTAGTGGAGCTCGTGAATCGACAGACCGCTGACGGAATTGGAAGGACTGTACCGATAATTCTGTCCGAACCGTGTACTGATAATACTGCGGAAATATTATTCCGTTTATGAAGAGCCATCGTAAGTTCCAAGCGCCCGTCTCTTTTTCACAAGCACTGATGACGACGACAGCGCCAGAGACAGCGGTGGATGAAGCATCATGCTCAGTAACTTACGATGAAAAACCGTTCGAAACCAAACTCCACATCAGTCCACATTCAAGCCCAATTCAACAATAAAATGTTGATGTTCCCGCTTGCAACAATTAAAAAACATTTCCCGAAATGATTTATTGCTAATATTTTGCGAAAATCCTCACACAGCATGTTGTATAATTTGTGCATATCAATTACAACAGCGCTGTATTCGCGGCGTTCGACTTGTGTTTTCGGTTTCCTTCGAAGCCGGTTTTGTGCGCATGAGCCAAGAAGCAAGAAGTCTCAATCTCCGCCGCGGCTACAATTTTTCTTTCTCTCTCTCTCTTTCTCTCTCTCTTTCTCTCTCTCTTTCACTCTCTCATTCTCTCGCTCATTCTCTCGCTCATTCTGTCGTTCATTCTCTCTCTCTCTCCTTTTCTGGTTCATTTCACGCTTGGTTCTGTTTCGAATGAAATCAAATACGAATGTTAAGTGAGAGTGGCCACCAAGCGACAATTTCGATTGCGAGTCAGAATGAGAAAAACAACCAAAAAAAGAAAAAAAGGCATTCAACCAGCCAGCCAGCCACCGAGAGCCAGCGAGCAACAAACAGTCAATTGTTACAACACTCGTTTCCATTGCGTTCGATACTTTCTCTTTCATCGAGGCACGATTTCTGATAATAAATTATTCTTCGCTAACAATTATATTGAACTAGTTGAAGATTGTTGGATTATTGGTTTGCGCGGATGGAATCAGCTGGACGCGTAACGTTGTCGGAAGTCACAGTTGTTTTGTTGTTGTAGTTTTTTGGATGGCTCCGTGGGGCATTCGAATGGCATTGTAAATGGTCCTTCTCATTTCAGAGCGATTGGCTTCTCTATGACTGAACCAAACGTCTTTTTTTTTGTTGCGCAAGCAAGAAGCTAATATTGACCAAGGGTCGGCGACAAAATCCACACAAGAATCGATCCCATTCGTAATTTTCCATGGTGCCCATCATCCTTGCGATAAGCAACACCAGAAATGGATCGGAATGGGAAGATTGGACACCAACAAAAGTGAGTGCGAGCAATAATATGGACACGTTCGACTGCCTCCACTGGAAGAAGTAAAAAGTTTGGCACAAACGGAGGGCAGCTAGTGAATAACGGGTCGGGGAACTGGAATCACGTAGAGTCTTGTGGAGGACGGCCATAGGTAATATATCTAGACCGCGCGTATGGCCGATTTTGATGTTCCAACATAAAAAAGCGTTATGAGGGAAATAACGATCAATTTCGTATTTAACGCTGCGAAATCGATATTGGTCGTTGCGAAGTTGGTTATTGATCAGTTTTAACGGCCACCAGCGAACCGTCACGGACGCGAAGCATCCACGGAAAATGGCCTGCGATATATGCGCACAGTGGCGCGATGGAGAATGTCGAAGGTCGCCTTTGGTGACGGAGGCGCTGTCGGCGTAAGTTGAGTGCGTCGCTCCGATGCGCCATCTTGTGAGGGTAACACGCAATCGATTCAAATTTGAAGCAAAAAAGATTTATGAAGAACTGTCGAAGACCATATTACAGTGAACGCTCGTTATTCGCAACACATCGTGTTCAGGGCCTGTTGCGATTAACGAGAGTTGCGATTAAACGATAGTTAGAAATTTTTCAATCGAATTTCGTTTATCTCTTCAGTATATTGATATTTTTGGAGGTTCGATCGTAGCAAGCTTGGGAGATAAACGTGTTTTTAGTCGAAATTTTTTTTGAAAATCTCCAAGCGAATTTCTTCAATTTTTCTTTGGAAACATTTTTCAACTGAGGGACGATGCCACCGAAGCTCAAAGGAACGCGTAATCGCGATATGGAGCAATTCTTGTCGTTTACTCAGATGTTGAACGAGTTTACGCTTTACGAACGGGTACTTGGGAGTTGCTGAAAAAGAAAAACGAAGGCTTCAGGATCTATCCTGAGACGCTGGACTCGAGGGACCGAATTAGCCGCAAATTGGATGAAGCAAATGTGGAACATTTCACATACAGCGACAAGGCAGTACGGATCAGGCACGTTCTTGCAACAGGCTTTCCGACTGAATGGAGAAACTAAAAGCATTGCGGATGAGCACGATGGTTGGCTCAAGGTTTCGCGAATGTCAACCAAAGCGGCAACAGCGGCTGGATGCGAGAGCAATTTGTTCAAAATCACTACTCACTCACTCTACTTTACGAGTTCTGAATCTTGTCGAGATTTTGTGCGACGGACAAAATCATGGGGAAGATCTCACCGGAGAGAATGTTTTTGTCAGATTGGGAACTAACAAGCGTGCTTGCAAGTGGTTCAAAAGGTGTGTCATATGTGAAAAAGATGTGTACTACTTCAGGGGGGTCTCCAAGGTCGTCCCCCAGACATTCCCAAGTCTTCGAGTCTTTCTTCGAAGCTGTCAGTCTTCGAGGTTGTCTTCAAAGCTGTCCGGAGGATTCTTCAAAAAAGGGTCACAAAAATGAAGAGGGATGCAAAAAGCAGTGTCCGTCTTGGGGTTTTCATAAAACGTAGATTCTGGTCGGATTTATTCGGTTTCATCGAAATTCTACATGAAGTCCGTTTAGGCTTATGCAATTCATCAATCGCTTCTCGATTTCAGCGTGGACCCGCTGAAGAGTTGTAACCGAGATATTCCGAAAAGATTGAACAATCCTCTCCTGAAGTTCCTCAAGATTTCGAATTTCGAAAAGCCTGAGATCGGTCCTATTCGTCGGAGAATCGCGAAATTCATCGACAGTCCATCCATTCTGTCATAGTCATGTTCGATATCAGAAATGGCATTACCGTCTTTTGTCGCATTCTCCCGTAATGGGCCAGATCACACGAATGACATATTTCGGAATATGTGTGTTTTTCGTCTCCGACACGTCGCGTCAATCCAGCCAAAAAGAGAAGGAGAGAGAGAGAGAGAGAGAGAGAGAGAGAGAGAGAGAGAGAGAGAGAGAGAGAGAGAGAGAGAGAGA
>JANSTV010055802.1:0-12966 GCA_027564135.1 Lestremia cinerea | reverse complement strand
CCGATAATTGGTGGTTCATTGTCGTTCAACACGTATGCCTGTCTCGCTCACTCACAATCTCTCACCGCTGACTAAATCAATTCGGCAACAATTCACCGAAATTGAAACGTTTTGTTTGTGTCCCATCGCCACTCATTCGAAATGAGCTAATTTCGCATGACTGATGGTTGCGCGCCCCATCGATGACGACAAAACAGGAAATGGCATTTTGATTCATTTTCGGTGGTTTTTCGGATGATTTGTTTTGCGTTGTGTGCGTTTCCGTGTTTGCATGTTGGTTGCATCGATGGTTGGCCAATTTGGCACACAAAACGAATCGGTTTCAAAACAGCAACACACAGGAGACACACTGCTGTGACGTGTGTCCCTCTAATACTCGATGTTGCCTTGAGCTCCGGTTATGATTGCATCAATCCAAATACGTGCCGCCGCATCAGATGCAGCTTGCAAATGGTAACTTCGTTTTTTCGTTTTCACAATGAATGTGCAATGCGGTCGGCCACTTTTCGAGGTGTTCAAATGATCCAAATAGACTTCGTCAATGGTCTGCAATGGGGGCATTCGGAAGCTTTGATTAGTCTGATGACGATTGAGAGTGTTGAACTGAGGATTTACCGAGAAATATGCACCGCCACGGGGTTTCCGTTCAGATTTGTCGGAATAGTAGATGAGCGCCATCTTCTGTCGGTCCAAAACGAACCATCGTCTGGACCAACCGTGGAATGTGGCGCCTAATTTGTGGAGGTATCTGCAAGTGGAGAAGGGCATTCGTTGAAATTCCGGGCAATTCGATTCGTTTCGCCAGACTTACCCTCGACACGTGTACGAATCGATGATGACGTGTGGACACAAGTTGATTTGATGTCCAGCACTCTCGATGTGCGCCCGCAAATCCAGATCGGCCGACATGATTGGCAGATATCTGGTCAATGGTCGTTGATGTTTCGGCAAGTTTCGCTTGTTTCCTGAAACCATTCGTCCCGATTCGCTGCTCTCACTCTGCGACAGCATGCTGCCACGTTGACTGCGATTCATTTCGCCATTGTGCTCGTCACGATAGTCGTGATGATGATGGCGATTCGATATGCGAATGTCATTCGACGATTTGAATGGCTTGTCGGACAACGCATCGTAGCTCAATTCGGAATTCGCCTCCGACAGTGGCCGTTGACGATCCAAATCTGGGTGGGAGTGACGTTGCTGCAATGAGAAAACGGCAAATTCATTAGAATGAAAACTCGCTCAACGGTTTTGTGCGTGACACGATTTGGGGGTCAACATTCAAAACAAATTGGGAATGTCGTAAATTTCCACTTAATTGTCGCCGTAATCAAGTGGCTATTAAGACTATTAGTGGATTTCTCACACAAAAATGTGAGTTACGATTTCGCTGATGGGTTTTCGTGTGTGCTTAGCTTTTCGACGAGGCGAGTGGTGGGGCATGAGTTTACGATCGCGCGAAAGAACAAAATCGAAAAATCTACGCGAAAAGACCAACAAAACGAGAAAAAATCGCGCGCGGAAAATATCGCTATTTCGAATTTTCACATCGTATTTTTAGCGTTGGACGCAAGGCGAGTGGGCAAAGCACAACAAAAGCGATGAAAATAACAAAAACAAACTAATAATTAAATAAATAAATAAGTTCGATGAAAAAGAAAACAAACAGAAAGAAATGTTCGAATAGCATTCTGGCGAGTCGCATATCGCGGAACACACACAGTGATCGACGTCATGCGTTGATTGTCGACCGGGCGGAATCACTGGCGGTTTTCGCTTGAATCGAACGTTGAATCGCACGAATCGTCGTCATCGTCGTCATCGTCGTCGTTTCAACGTTGATGATTAACGATAAACGGAATCGAAGAAAAATAAATAAATCGCTTGTTTGGTGAGCTGTCGCGGATTTTGATATGCGATCGGTCAGTGTCGTCGACGGTGATGCACGTTGATCGATGTGCATGCGATGGCGGCCCCTTCAAGACAATTCCCAATGAATCAGTCAGCACCGACGAAACACATGCAGCTGCAGTCGGGAACAACCCACGATGGAATTTCACCGTTGAATCGTTTCGACTCCGTCGGAACGGCCTCCAGATGACATTCCGGCGCTCGTTATTTTGGCGAACCCGGCCAGCTGTGGGACCATTTTTTTTTCTCAACATGTTCTTTTCGTTTCGACTGATTATTTGAAATGGTGTTTATCATGAGGTGACAGCGCTAATTCGGAATCGTTGTTGGCTGATTCGAAATGGATTTATTGTTTCCGGAGTATCCGCGGATGGAGGGGGGAAGGCGCTGACAGCAGTCAACTCCTGCATTGGGCAATGAACGAATGAACTTCTTGTGGTGCTTTTGGCTGCCAAAACGCTTCAACTATCTTTGCTGTTCAGTGAAAACGCCCTGAAGCGGAATCCGACACATGAACTCCAGAAATTATTGTCATCGCCTTGCGAATTATTTCCATTCAAAATGACTTGCATTCTTGCCTTAATGGGATTTCGAGCGTTTCGCATCGCAACTTTGCGAGAGGTGAATATGGAATGGCTTTGAATGCACTGCATGGCGGCAACGATGGCCACGAGTTATTTGCCCTGGAATGTCGTTCGTTTGTGTTGGAGAGTCGCGAATAAGACAGAATGAGATAAGATTCGCCGGACTAATGGCTTCCGAGCTCGGAGCAGGTGCTCTGCCATAAATTCAATTCACAACTATTTCACCGAGAATTCAATGAATTCACGTCAATTTGCTGTTGTTTATGAAGCGATTGGACTTTTTCTTTTGTGACATCATCGGCGTGAGAGGGGGAAAGAGAGGGAGATATCTCGCGTGTCGACCGAAGGAGCAAAACAAAAATAAATTTTCGTGAAGAAAACTAATGGATTAGTAAATAAATTCTGAAGCAGAGCGAATGTCCGATTCGATGAGAGACCCAAAACATGCTTCTAATCGGATCGATTGTCAAGTTGATGGCTCCGATCCAGTGGAGGAATCGTATCTTACCCTTGGATACTCATTGCATCTGAGATGCGATGAGTTCTTTCGTCGATTGACATAGGTCATCCACACAGACATCGTTTGAAGCACAGAACGCGCTTCGAGTCAATCAACAATAAACCGTTTCCTTGGTATTCCTTCAGTCTCTTTCGATCACAACTCAATCAGCATTATCACTTTGGAAAAACGCTACTCAAAAACTGTCACTTCCGCAATCACTTTCAAACTAAACTCTTATCCTCAAATCGACCCAATTCTCACGATGTCACCACAAGAACTGACTGCAAAAGTTCTCCGCGCGATTCGGTTGTGCGATTGAAAATCTCATTTGAATGTGAGCGATTGGCTGAGTGTGTCGAATAGGCTGCCGTTTTATCTGCGACGACGCATGGCCCCAACGAAAGTAGACAAGACATGCGTCAGAGGCATTTTGGCATCGTCGTTGAATTCAAATTAACTCGCACCAACGTGTGCGAATCATGAGATCGTTGCATCAACAGTCGTTTCAGACCGATCGGTTCGATCGAAATATACGAATTCAATATTGAACGAAGGGGTTAAACGACCGTCTATGTTGGGACAATGGCCATTCATTATTCACACTCTTCGCAAAGAAGAAAACAAGCAAAACATTGGCACGTGACATTTAGCCAACGTCACAAGCATCAACAAACCCAACGGTGATTAAGCGAATTGCGTGGCCGCACACCAGCCGTCAAACGGGAAGATGGTGCTCCGATCGACTCACGAACGAAGGCGACAGGGGACGAAAATTGCGGTTCGGAACAAATTGTATGTTTAGACTGGTCGAGAATGATGTTGCCATTGCGAGAGGCAGAGATGAATTTTTCAATGGTCGATCGTATGCGAATTATGCCATCATTCGGTGAAATCACAATCGTTCGTCTTTCATCGAAACGATGTTGATCGCGGTGCGGTGCGGTGCGCGTGAGATATCCATCTACTCGCACCGAATGCTCGACAACGACGACAAACAAACCGCATTTATTTTCAAACACTGAGCCAATTGAAAATAGTTTTTTTTTTTCGTTTTGGACGAAAGTGAGACGAATTTCAAACAAACGTTGTCGTTGTGATGACATAATAACGAAGTGGGTCATCAGAGTGTTGTGGGGCCGCACAGCGTTGATGAGAAAAACAGTTGATTATTCGACACTCGATCGATGATTTCTGTGTTGCAGTTTCGCTGCGACGCTGAGCGAAACATGGATCTGATGACAACACTTGTGAGATACACACACGCGACCCAGCACGCTTATCGCACGTCAACGACCCGGGCGGCGAAAACAGACAGAAAATAACAATAACATCGAATGCTTCCGCTCGATCGTTGGTACTTACCGGACTAGGAACTGAATCAGGATTTGGTTTAGCGTTGCCGTTCTGCATCGAATGATCAGGTACATCTTGGCCATTGCCGATCGATCCGTTGATCTCCGTGTGATTGTAGCCTTCGATGCTTCCCCGTTTGTGGGTGTAACTGTGAACGAAACGACGATTAGATAATCAGTTCGAAATGAGGGTGAGTTCCTCCCAAAAACTACCAAAGCAAGAGATTTATCAGTCGATTTGAATCCATTCCGGTGATCGACTCGCCCAACATTGAACGTTCAAACAAACGAATTTCGATATCCGTTTGGTTCGCCCAACGGCAATTAGTCACGATTACAATTTCATTCGGCGATTATTCCGGCCGAGATAACGGCAGGGCTTTATCAACACCTTTCGTACGAATGCGACAAATGGCCACAGAAAATTCAATCCGATTTCAATGGAATGCTTTGCGAATCGATGACGAATGTGCGATTGAAACTAAACACGCTGGATTTGACGATGAGAATATCAAAAAGCAAACATTGAATTTCTTTTATCAATTGTGTTTGCTTGTGTGGTGCTGGAGTGAGGGCACAGTTGAAACTGAACGACTGGTGCAGTTGGTGTGGCCGTCCGACTGAGCGACGATGAAAGGCTTTTTGTTTGATTTGTCGACTGTTTGAGATGCGAGTGATGTTTCAGAGGCGTTGTGCGGCACTCCCATGGGCTCGAAGATTCGGTTCGTTTTCGAAGGGGGAGGAGAACACGCGATTGATCGATGAAACGTTTCAATGGAGATGGTTGAATCGTTGATCACCGAAACAGACACACGATTGGCGAACGTGACGTTACCTCTCTTCTCCGCCGTCCGAATACTGTCTCTGCTGGGTATGCGTTTGCGATTGCAAATACTGGGCTCGAGCTTCGTCATGCATCTTCTTCTTGAGCTCGTTCATTTTCTGGCGCTCGTGTTCGATGACATGAGATCCTGGAAAGGAATGAAAGGGGTTAGAGGCGAGAAGGATATCAGGTGGTACCCCCGAACGTACCTTGCTGGGCCAAAAGCAACTGGCGATTCCGCTCAATTTCCTTAATACTTTCGATGACCTTAAAACTGGCCCCTTGCGTGGAAATTGGCGCATCAGTGGTGACTTTGCATATACGATCAATGTCATCTTGTGACGGTACCCGTTTCTCCAATGGATTCACTTCGAAATCGTCACTTTCGATGGACAAATTCAGATTGACCTTCCGCTGAGACTCATCACCGAGGGAGGATGGTGTTGATGGAGACTTGTGCTCGAACGGTGGCGAAAGATTGTACTTGAGCTTCTGCAGTGGATCATGCTCGCATTCGTCACCAGGTGATTCAGTTCCAGGATCCGGATCGCCGTTATACCCATTCGATTGTAAACCCTTCGTTGGGCTTTGGCTATCATCTGGTCGCTTCGAACAGAGCTCACTCTCATTGAACGATGGCATCTCGATCGGATGGAAGATCAAATTCTCATTGACGCTCTTCGACATCAAATCAGTCGATCGCGATGACTTGGATGTGAGAATTTCTTGAGATCCGAACAGTGACTGGGACATGATGTCTCCGGCACGACCATGTTTTGGAGTGCCGAATTCCTCGTCCGAATCGGACGGTGTGTTCTTCTGACCCGACAACTCGAAGAGCAACGTGTCGATGGTTTTGAGTTCCTCGCGACTCTTCTCCAAGTTTGAGAGAAGACTCCACAAATCCTTTTCGATGTTTTTGGTGTCCACACAGGCTGTGTTTTGATTATCAATGCCTTGATTCTCCAGCGTTTGGATTTGCTGTAGCTTCTCTTCGATGCGTTTCGTCAGAGTTTTTTGTTCGTTGTGCAACTCCTCGCGATAGGCTAGCCATTCGGTTTCCTCCTCCAAATACTGAAATTCCAAATCTTCGAATGTTTTCGTGTCGTTTTCCAATTCCTCGATGGTTTTGTTCATTTCGTCTTGGATTGTTTCGTCTGATCGGTTTTCGACAATCAGTTTCTCCAATCTGAAACGGAAAAGGGATTTCGAATCAAGGTTTCTTGAGGACACAACGATCGTCACTTACTCATCAACTTGGTTCTGTTTGACATCGATCGTCTGCTTCAGTTTGTTCTGTTGCGTTTCCTGAAGAACTCGATTTGCGTTTCGTTGCGCCTCCAAGCGATGGATTTGCGTCTGCAAGGCCGATAGATTCTTTTCCATATCCGCCAAGAAAGTTTGCTCTGTTGAAAGCTCTGCTGTGACGAGAGCCTTTTCCAAATCCAACTGAAAGGCAAAACGGAATTCATTAGTCTCATCGACTGGCATCTCGCCTGTACCCAACTCACCTCTCTAAGAACCTCCTCTTCTTGACGTTGCAGCTCGGAAATATGTGACTTCAGTTCCCGGACCGTCTTCAAGACCTCCACCCGTTGCTTCTTCAGCTGAGCAATTTGCTTATCGTCCAAATTCCGTTTGATGTTCAGCGTCAAATTGTTGATGTTTTTGCTCTTCTTGTCCAAAGTGCCATAGATGCCTTCCGGTGCCGATCGTTCCGATCCATTAGCCTGTGGGTTGACAACGCCATTTCGGAGGTTTTCCGTAATACGATTCTCCCGCAATTGCTGGATCTCCATTCGCAACTTCTCCTCGAACGACTGGATCAACTGATCGTATTCCACCTTCCGTGGCATTATTGGTTCCTTCTTCGGCGAGACGCACGTCTTGATCTTCGTACGTGGACTCTGTGGCACATACCCACCGGCAGACTTGCGAGTGGCGAACACATTCTCATATCCGGTGCTAGGTTTCCCGTTGGCCAGGTCTGGCGTGGACATACCGGTTGGACTGGGTTGGGGGACATTCTCGTAGCGATTGACCGGCGACCCGACCACTTCAACACGACGACCAGCCAGCAGCTTCACATTCTCATAGCCGGCACTTCGAGGTGTCGATGTCTGCTGGAATTCACTGGGACTCGGTGGGAAGAAAATATTCTGATTTGACGAATGCGAATGATCGATGAACGGGGATTTCTTCTCGCGTGGCAACGATCCATTGGTTTTGATGCGATTTTGAACGATCGGCGATGATTGCACACTCGAGTTTTGTCTCTCAAAGTCCGCGCACATCTTGAGAATCTCCTCCAAACGGTCTTGTTCCAACTTGGAGATCTCCTCTTCCTGCATGCGCTCCATGTGGGCTCGATGCCGATGCATTTCCGCTGGACTCGCTACCCTCACTGTGCCAGTGTTGATTTCGGTATTGACACCGTTCATGGGGAACACTTGCAGACTCCCGTACGAGCCGGGCTTCGGATAGCGATCGTAACAAGCCGAAGATGGCTGAAGCTTTGGCACCGGTGACGATCCACTGGACCCATTCGCCATTCCATTGGCCGTTGAATTGTTGATTTTCGTCAGAACCGGCTTCTCCATGCCGCTACCATTGCTCGCCTGATAATTCGTCTTATTGTTGAACGCCGGCGTTCCGCCCATTACCGTCTGATTCACATAGTTTTGATTATTCTGCAAATCGTTGCTGTGTTTTTGTTCGAAATTTTTCTCATTTTTGGTAAACATCTGAGAGAGATTCTTCGTAAAGTTGTTGTATTTCGGACCGAGCACATCTTTGGCCGGCGTATTAACCGTTATCGAATCGGCCGTAAACACTTTCGGCGAATGAAAATTGTTGACATTCGTGTATTCGATTTTGGTTAAATTCTGCAGTAGATTGTTGTGATGCGAATTGTTGTTGTTCTTTTGATTCTGTTTGGTGGCCTGCGAGTCGAGAATGTCGTTGAGATTTTTGATCACGTCCTCGGGTGTGCCTTCATTCGAGCTGGTCTCCTGCGCAAAATCGATTTGAGGCATTGAAATGCGCTCATTGCTGCCGATTGTCGATCGAATCATTTGCGCTTCAGCCGGATTGTTGAATCGCAAATAGTTGGATTTGCCAACTGTCAACATGGCACCTTGCGTCAAATTGGTTTCCGATTCGATTTTCTTGCCATCGATCAGAATGCGACTGTTTTGCTCTGGGACTAGCGTCACTTCGTTCATCTCCGATCGATACAGTGTACAGTGCAACGATTGAATGCCCGATCCATTCAGTGAGACCCCACAATCCGGCGATGATCCAATTGTCAGGTCACCTGTGCGCGTCACATGCAAAATACAAAAGAAGAAAAACGGTTAATTTTCATTTCGTCACTTTGATTGCTTGCAGCCAACACTGAGTTGGCCGACAGGCATTCGCTTCGATGCGGCCACAACGCTTGCCGCCTCACAAAATCTAATCTCCAGCCGCTAATTACTGCAAATTCAAATTCATGCGCACAATTGAACAGCAATTTGCTATTGTTTTTCACCAGTCGATTTATCGTTCGATTTGCTTTGCCAATTGTTCGTCGAAAACCAACTTAATCAACTAATCGACCGATCGACTCTCACTGATTGAGCACGATTGCTGTGGAACAGTTATTAAACATGGTTGAAATGTGTTTTGTTTATTTTCCAGTTGATTCGGTCTCATTGTTGGTTATATTGGCTGGCTGGCGTCGTCGTCGTCTTTGGTCATCATTTCAGTTCGGTCGTCATCATCAATAGTCGACGGCTTCGACGGCATCGTCGTCGTTGTCGTCGTCGTCGTTGATGATGATTTATGATTTGACTTTTCGCACAGAAACCATCGTGATGATGTTACCAATTGGAAACGAAAGCACGATCGATCGTCACTTGGTCGCGACACCGAACGCGCACCCATTGTGCCCTCGTTGATTACTTTATGATTTTGAACGGTTTTGCGATAAAAATCATGAACCAAATGAAATTCCTTTCGTTCGAAAACGGCGAAATCGTGACAAAATTGATAAACAAAATTGTATCGAATTCCTATGTACGACCACACACGCACACACATGCACCAAACACACACACACACACACGTGTGTGTCATAAGCCAACACACAATTCCATCTCGATAGCCCGCGATTCTTCTCACCTCGCTTGAATTTCACTTGATCAACTTTGCGCAACGACACTAACAACAGCCGGGTCTGTCAATCGTCGCTTCAACCAAACGCACTCATTCACCGAAAAGCGAAAAGAAAGAAAAAAAAAACGCAACAACCAACGACGAAACACCGCCATCAATCGATTAAATGGCAAAGCAATTCGATCCGCCGCAACATCATCCAAGTGGGTTTGCCTCCAATTCCAATTCAAAATGCGATCATTTACAAATAATTTGCATAAAACTCGATGAAAAATTCACCACAATTCGTGCGGCCGGACGCATTTACGTCGGCGTCAGGGCAATCATTCGATCGTGTGTCATATCTTGTGGATGTTGTCGATTCGATTTTATCGATGAAGTTTTCTTGTTATTTCGTGTGTGTGTTTTTCTTTTTATCGACGATAATTTCGTTCGCGCACGCTGTCGACACCGACCGACCGTTGATTGGAATTACGCTTCGAATGCGAGATAAAAAAAAAAGAGAGAAAAAAAAATTGTTTACGCTTTTTCCACCCGAACAACAATCCGAAAATGAATCGATTCTTGTCTCTTTGACCGTTTGCCGCTCGTTCCTTCGTTTCGTTTGCTCGATTTGGTCAGAGAAGCGCGTAAACCATCGATCTGGCTCGTTGTTTTTTTTTCTTCGTTCACACACAAAAATCGAGAAAGAAAGACAGAAAAAAAAATGAAGCAAAACCCCATTCAAAGTGTGTGCGTCAATTACAGTTACCGCATGCGTTTTGAAATGCAAATTTCGTTACTGTTTTGCCACACCGCCTTTGTTTGGTCGTTCTCGCTGTCGATGCTGCCGCTGCTGTTGTTGTTATTTCAGTACCGTTTCGTTTATTTTCGTTGTTACACTGTGCGATGCAGTCGTCAACCTCCACCCACTGAGTCGGCGAGTCACGAATGACTTTGCATGCAAATTCATCATCATTCTGACTGATTTGTGATTGGTTGCATCCCGATAACGTTACCTCTTGCGTAAGCTAATGAATCGGCTCGATTCGACTGGCTCAGGCCGTCCTTTGCGCTCATTGTCAGCCGAATGACTAACTCCGGTAATTAAGCCTTTGATAAGATTAAGGTGTTTTGTGTTTCGGTTTTTATCAGTTCGCGCAACCACAACCACAGCAGTCACATCGACCAACGCGGCAGGTCCCCCGATGCGATAACCTCATTCTGTCCGAATTCACATTACGATCGCTGAATTCGTCGGTGCGGTGAATTTTGAACGATGGCTGTACATGCTGCCGATAATAATTGGATTGTTTACGTTTTGTTTGTTTGTTTGTCTTTCTCTTCCCGGAGAGGGTTTCATTCTTCGAAATTCGAAATTCGAATTCGAATTCAAACGCAACGGATTCCGTTTCGGCCATTGTCACATCATTATTCGTCATGAATCGCTCGTCTCGGTTAGATTCTTGCTTTGAATTTGTTTCGTTCGGTGATTCTTTGTCGAATATGCTGAGACTTGGAATGAATTATGTTGCTGAAACGTTTAATTGTCGACACTGCAGAACAGACACGACGAGATAACTCTTTCATCACCGCAAACATTGGATCGCCGTAAAATTATCCATTTTGACGAAAGAACGCTTCGTTTCGGTGATGTTACTGGCGGTGCTCTATCTCTCTCTAACTCTCTTCGCTCTCACTCTCTCTTTCTCATTTCGTTAAATATCAACAAAAAAAAAAATAGACGAAAAAAAAACAGCAGACAATTTAAAATTGTTATTTACGATTGAATTACCATCGTTGAATGGTCGATGGCATCGCACGCGTTCATCGTTAAGCGAGAGCGTTATGTTTATCAGCGGCAATGACACGACGACGCATCTAATTGGGAATGTTTCTCACTATTTTTTCGTTGTTGTTGTTGTTGTTGTCGTTTCTTCTCTCCATTCCGAAGATTAATTATTTCGAATGCATGCGTGCATCGATCGTAATAGCCGTCACTGCGGTGTATCGCGCGAGACGCGGCCACAACGCTTCCAACTCCGATGGTTTTGCGTTTTGATGAATGATTGCGTCGAAAAATGTTAAACAAAACGCCATTTGAAGATGAACAGCAATTAGGATCGTGCCAAGTCGAGCTGTTTTCTTCGATGAATCGATGAGTTTGTTGATGAAACTGGTTTTGCGTGAACCGAGTGCGGTCCAAAGGCAAAGACCGAAATTTCGATTTTTTTTTCGTTTTGAAATTGACACCCTCGGGGATTGGTGGCATTGCTTTTGTCAAAACCAATTTGCCACTCAATCGATGGGCGATGCGCGAAGAGGCTCAAATGCCGGAGGAAGGAAGACCTACCGATTGGAATTTGATGAATGGTGACGGCCGTGCTCAATCGTCCACCACCCAAACTGACCAAATGCGGGTCTTCGGCTGCAACACGTAACCCGCCAGGCTGCTGGCTGTCCTTTTTCTTCAAAGACATTCTGGAAAGAGAGAAAATTTCAATTAGATTCGATGCGTTCAGGTCGCGAAAATGGAATGGTCGCAAAATTGCGAGACAGTGGAGACTGTGGCCGATGATCATTGTCATGGAGTCGTTTCCATCAAATCCATCGTTCTCGAAAAGAAAACGAGAAAAATGAAAGCCGACTTGAATGCGCCGCCCGGCCGTCCGCACATCACAAGACGCATACGACCGCCAGACGGAGAAGGAGTGGAAAACCGTTCGCGTTACTATTTTCGAAGCAATTTTGCTGTGCGATTATTATGGAGAGGTTTTTTCGACGGTTCGCCTCGGAAACTTAATTTCCAAGTTTTTTTTGCCGGTTCGGTTTTTATTATTAGAAATCCGACCGTCGGTGCGATGATTGAAGGAAGAATACCCAGTCGGCAGACGTCGTCGTCGTCGTCGTTGCCGTCGCATGTGCATGACGGCAATGTTGTTGGCGGCGACGATGTGCAAGCTGTGATTTGTGCAAATGGCCAAGCCAAACAAAATGAGGGGAATTTCCGAATGATCGATGCGTTTCCATTGGCCATTCACGTCGGTGCGATACGATACGTGCGTTTTTTGCTGGATTCCGTTGCCCGTTTGGCTCGTTCGTTCGAACGTTTGACACACCATAATGCATACGTTGATTGTAACTTCATCGCATTGAAAACAACACCAACCCAGCCAGAGGATGTCATTAATTAGATTCTGGTTTGTGTTTGGTTGGTTCGCCTCTGTTTTGTTCGTTTTTGCTTGGCGATTTTTTCTTTCATCGAAAGTGAAATGGGTTCATTATCGCCATGAGGATTTCCTTTGTAGGTATTTTGCAGACGTTCGAATTCGAAATCGATTAATCAGCGACGATATCCGGTTCAATAGTGTCCCGGTTAGCACCGTTAGAATAGGCCCGCCAGCTTCGTCAGACCTTCGAGTCAATGCACCGCAGACCCACATCGCCTCGACATCTGACACATAATCGCAACAAAGCACTCGAACGAATGCTAATTAACATGTGACACATCTCACAGAGGCACTCAACCGATTGTCGGCTGTGCTCCCAAGACAAAACACTTTCTTTAGTTTTGTCATCAATCGTGATCGTGATCGTGATCATGATCGTCATTGCGCATTTTCATCTTTGTCATAATTAACAAATTCATTTCAAAAG
>JANSTV010055791.1:0-12969 GCA_027564135.1 Lestremia cinerea | reverse complement strand
CGGGCTGCCGGACCTCCTGTTCGTCCGATCCCCATCCGGCCGATTCGTCCAGTTTTTGTACCCCAACCAAGACCACCTCATCCCCGGATCTGAAGTGGGCATTCATTCAACAACTTCTAGCTGAATTCTCGACTTCCTTCGCAAATAACAAATCGGTGGTTATTCTCTTTACTCAAAACCCAGCTGTAACTATTTATTCAAAATAAACAAACAATTCATTGCGATCAAATAAGACTTTCAATTTTTAAATGTTTGATAAAATTTTAGTACAAAACAACCGGAGCTGTCAACTAATGACAGATGAGTTGTACAATAAATATTTTGCCCATTTGAGGTTAGGTTGATTGCAAGTGCGGTGTATGTTTGGCTCGCATCGGAAAAAACTACAGAAAACCCGAAAGTGAAAAGCCAGCGAGAGCAGTCAACAATAAGATGTGGCTAAACCGAAGTCGATTTGTGTTCAGAACGGCACGATGGTCGAGATCAATGGCGGGCTTAGGCAGTGCAGCCAGTAAGAAGTCGGCCGGAACGCAGGCCAGCGCTAAACAAGTTACGCCGGAGAAAAAAGCACCAAAGTATGATATCGACGAATTGCTGAACTTGGACAACGCTAACATTGTGACGCGACATCAGACGAAGCTCCCGGAACGGCCACCCTTGGTCAAGAACTTCTTCTGTGGCGTCACCGACTTAGAACTGCTCGCCTTTCCAGAGGCCATCGAGAAGGCAGACTTGAAGAAACTTAACGAAGTGCTGAAACCAATCACACAATTCTTCGGCAACAAATTGGATTCGGAGAAAATTCGTACCGATGGAAAGCTATCGGACATCGTTTACAAAGATTTGCAGCAGCTGAAGAGCTTCGGCGTGAATATTCCAGAACAATTCGGAGGCTCTGGGTATTACGCAACGGAGACTTGTTTGGTGAATGAAGCCGAAGCCGTTGATGTGAATGCGGCATCTACGCTGAATGCTCATCGAGTTATCGCCACTCTCATCCAAGAGCACGGAACTGAGACTCTGAAGGACCATTATTTGCGGAAAATGGCCAAAGGTGACTTCCTTCAGCTCGACGTTGGGAGTGAATTTGAAATACTAACTGATTTTCTTTGACAGGTGAATTGGTGGCTTCCTTCGGTATATTTGAGGAAACGCCTCCAGGAGATTACAAAGTCATGAATACCCACGCTGAGCATGATCCAGACGAAAACAAATGGATTTTGAATGGTAAGGCTCACACAATCACACCCTTTCGACTTCATCAAAATGGTAATTTCAGGCGAGAAAAACTACGTGATCAACTCCTCGCAGGCGAATGTGCTTCTCGTGTTTGCTCAAACCAGAACCCGTGACAAACTCGGCGACTCTGGTGATTCAGTGACAGCTTTTCTAGTGGATGCCAGCGATCCTGGAGTGACGATTTGTGCAAATCACAAAACAATTGGCTGTGAAGGACTCAATCAGTCAACAGTCAAGTTCAACGATGTCGTCGTTCCCGGAGGTGTGCAAATTTGATAGCAAACGACCGTCCCAAACAATCTTACGAATTTCTTTCCGATTGCAGCTAACGTCCTTTCAGACCCTGGTGATGGTCACACTATCGGCGAGAAGCTGCTTTTCCATTCACGAATTCAGTCGGGTATCGTGAATGTCGTGCAAATGCGGAAGATATTGAATTTTTTGACGAAGGAATGCATTGTTGAGAGCCAAAACCAGACAAGATTAAAGTAAGTGGCTCATCGCCGAAGAGAAAAGGACGGCGATAATGTCAAAGGACTTTTCAGGGACATTCGAACCATCAAGGAGCAAATCGCAAGGGCATGCTGCAAGGTCTACGCTGCCGAGAGCATGATTTATCTGACGGCGGGCATCGTCGATCAATACGAAAAGCCACAAGTCGACCTTGAAACCGCCATCATCAAGGTGTTCACCCAAGAAAGTCTGCTGGAAGTGGCCACCATCGGCTTGAACTTCCTGACTGCAAAAGCAACAAAGAAGGGGTATCCACTTGAACAGTCGATTCGTGATGCCGTTCAGTTGTACAGCCAAGGGGAACCCCTGGATGCAATCAAATTGTTCATTGGGTTCTCTGGACTTCAGTGGGCCGGTGTAGGTTTACCCTTACTGAAGCGATACGCCTCCAAACACTGGCTGATTCCAATCTTCTTCTTTCAGATGCAAATGTACGACGTTGTCAAAAAGAAGCGAAATCCTCTCTTCAATCCGAAATACATGGCGAAACAGCTGCTGAATTGGTCCTCGGTCGAAGAAGTGAAGACGAGCGTTACGGTTAACGAGTATTTGCATCCGTCGATGGACCCAGGCGCCCAACGGCTCGAACATTCCATCGTTAGAATGAAAATGGGCACGGAAATCCTGTTTGTGCGCCACGGACGAGATATATTCGATCGACACAACGAGGTGAATCGGCTGACCGAGGCGGCCACTTGGAACTTCGTCATGTACGCCAGTCTGGCTCGCGCTTCCCGATCCTATTGTATTGGACTTCAATGGAGCGACTACGAATGTCTTATTGCCAACACTATCTGCTATGAAGGGTTCGATGCAGTGAAACGCTTGATGATTGCTCTGGAAATCGGACCGCAGATGGTCGGTGATGATATGTACCAGGAGGTGGCCAACAAGGTGTTTGATACCAAAGGACATTTCCCAACGCATCCGACCACGAGGAACTACTAGACCAAGCCGCTGTCTAAAAATTCAGCTCTGATTTGCATTTTGAAGCAATTTTAAGACTTCCGTTACATCTTTCGTTATTTTATTAGAAGAATAAATGTAAAAATTCTCAAAATGACTGAGTTTCAATCAAATCTAAAGGGGCTTCCATGGAAAGATAACATTTTCATATTCTGATGATGCCATAGTCGAAAGACCGATGTTTCTCACAATCACATCAGATTATTGCAAAAGTGTTCCCCGACATTATTGACCTCTTTGATTCTCGGGGAAGTACACACGCTGGCCGCTAACTAAGCGATTATCTTTCTGAGCAAATGACGTGATTGTGTCGAGACTAGTTTGGAAACAGGGCATTTCGAATGAATGAGAATCGAGAAGTGTGTCCTTTGCTGAACCCGAATCTCTTCTCACCTGAAATCACGTTGATGAAGAGACGGCTCAAAGTTTGGCTCTGATCATCACTGAATCGCCATGTTACTTCTCCGTTTCACCGAACAATCGAACAATCAAACAATTTCTTTTGTCTTTCGTCTTTCATTTGATAATTCAAAGCGATCAGATCCCGTTGCTGTCGAAAATTTTCGTCCTGGAGCCCTTTGGTGGCTGGCTGGCTCTCGGTAAATGATGATCCGAATGACTGGGACGCATTTTCGAATACAAAATGAAAATTTTCTCAAAATAAAAAGATAAAATTAAGAAATTCCGTAAACAAAGTTCCACAGCAATGACGCAAAACACGAGATCATAAATCTTCAGAAGTCCAAAATATTCGATGAAAGCAAATACCATTAAATGTAATAAAAAAAGCATCATAAATTTCACCATGAACTATCATAAAGCTTCTTCATTATCAGGATTGCGGAGTCTTTAGCATTGTTAATTATCGCTGAATAATATTCCCCGTGATTGGCGCTTTCTCCGAAACTGTTGATCGCGTTCCTTCGTGGGGAAGTCCACGAGTGTGAGATGCGTGCATAAACTTTATGATCTGATTGCAAATCCAATCGGAGGGTGTTTACCCGACAGACAACGGTGCATTTTAATCGCCAAAGTCAACCTTGTCGAATTGGTATAAAACGACAGGCGTTTCTTTCGATCGGCACAAACAGCTCAAGTCGCAGCAAGTGAAGCAAGCAGCTCTCAAATCAAGCAAATTTCAATCAAGTTTTCAAGATGAAATCGATCAGCAACAGTGTTTTGGTTCTCTTCGGAATCGCCATCGTCTTGGCAGTGGTGACCTGTTATCCAGGAGGGCAGGCAGAGTTCGCTGGAGAATCGTCAAATCGAGAAGTTCGTGAAGCTGAGTTCGAGGCATCAGCTCAGGGACTTGACGGAGCAATTCGGGAGAGACGGGCTGCCGGTCCTCCTGTTCGTCCGATCCCCATCCGGCCGATTCGTCCAGTTTTTGTGCCACGACCAAGACCACCACATCCCCGAATCTGAAGTGGTCTTCATTCGGTATTAGTTATTAACGAAATTTTTTTAGACCCAACATTGTCAAACTATGAAGCAATAGCTCTTTCTTAAAACATAAACAAAGTCATTGCGATAAAACAAGTCTTTCAAGCGGATTCGACGTAACGGTTGTTTTCCCTCCGAACAGAAATTATTTGGATGCCATTGGTATTATAACTTTTGAACTGCTTATTATCGCCAGGTCATATCGCAAAGATGCTCTTTGGCATTGCTGATCAATTTGCCTCCCGGGGAAGTCCACTCAATAGCACTGTGCCCCTGCATTTGATAAGAAATAATATCAGAAGGTTCTTTCTCCACCGTTCACGCTCCATTTCAATCACTGAATTCAACACCGCCCGATTGGTATAAAACGACAGGCGTTTCTTTCGATCGGCACAAACAGTTCAAGTCGCCGCAAGTAAAGCAAGCAGCTCTCAAATCAAGCAAATTTCAATCGAATCGTGAGGATGAAATCGATCAGCAACAGCGTTCTGGTACTCTTCGGAGTCGCCATCGTCTTGGCAGCAGTTGCCTGCTCTCCTGAGGAGCAAGCGGAGTTCGCCGAGAATGTGGCCCATTCGAGAGAAGTCCGTTCAGCCGATACCCTCGTCCCGCAGATTCCAGCGTTCGGTTCCACTATCCGAAAGCGTCAAGTTGTAAACGAAATGCACTTTCCACCGCCACCTCCGCCTCCTCCGAGAACTTATAAGTTCTGAAGTGGATCCATCCCCAGCCTTTCAGTGAAGAGATCAACTCTTGAGGCACATTTCTTCTTCAAATCCAACTCAAAACGCAAATAAAGAATTGCAATTGGACCGCCATATTTTGACTTTCGCTTCTTTTATTTCATTAAAAAAATAATATAAATAACTTTCGAATTGTTTCGAGCGTAATTAAAAACGGTGCATTTTGAATGCTTAATCGAAAAGAGAGTGCCACTTGCAGGACCCACATCTTTTCTCGTCTGGAATCAGGCTTCTCCGGCCGCTCAAAGTTTGACTCGGAGCTCGTGCCCCATCATGCACTCGCCACGTTACTTCTTATTGTAGTCGATGAGACCTTTGAGACTGCCGACAATGTCGTTGCGAACATCGGTTATCAACTTCCTCGTCTCACCGATGTAGTAATCGAACAATTTCTTCTGTGTTTCGGCTTTCATTTGATATTTGAAAGCGATCAGATCTCGTTGTTGTCGAAAATAGTCGTCCTGGAGCTCTTTCGTCGCTGGCTGGCTTTCGGTGAATGCTTGACCAAAGGACTGGGGCGCATGGTGCTGATGTTGCGACGATTGCGCATCTGCAAATGAAAGAGAACTCGCGTTGAAAAACCAAGGACAGTCGAGGTCAGGTCAAACTCACAAATGTCTTGGGAGGCCTCGTACTGCGTCGTCTCAATGGGGTTATGGTCTTCAGTTTCATCGCCGATTCCATCCGGCAAGGCGTTCTTGAGTTTGTCCGTTGTCGGCGGTGCTTCTTCGGAGGTGCCTGTTGTGTATACATGATTTTGGTCGTATTCCGGATGATGCAGAATGTTCAAATGCGTTTGCGTGCTAATCGCCTCCGAAATGTTGACGTTTTGATCGATAATCTCCACGGTTTGGTATCCGAATTCCGGTCTTGCCAGCGTCTCATTTGGATAATCTTGAAAAATCGCAAATATAATTCTCATTCACAGTCGAATGGGAGATAAATCTACCTCGAATATCCAATGGCTCCTCCTTGGTTTGGCTGACAGCAGCATATTCCGTCGTTTGAAAAGCAGCCTCGCAAATGACTCCCATCATAGACATCATCTCAGTGGACCGAATAACGTCCTGAGAAATGCCTCGCTTCGCCTTGTAATAACACGATTTCAGACGCTTCCACTTGATGCGAATCTGCGTCGAATTCTTTTTGTTGTGCCCGCATTCATTCATTCGCTTGGAGACCATGTCATACACCTCCATGTTGCCTTTGCGCATCGATTTCAGAGCGCTCGCAATGTTGTACTTCTGAAATATCTCCAGCATTGCCATGGTTTCGGCGTTGCTCCAAAGATTACGCTTCTCGTCAAGTCGCTTCTCCGCCATTGTGACAGCGGCGGAGCTCAGTTGGGAGGCCACCTGAATTGGCGGTTGGTCGTTGTCTGGAAAAAGATCGAAGGCTGATTGTGAAAGCATCGCCCTCAAAGCCGACTCGTCCCGTTGCTTACCACCGTCGCTCGTAATCGCTGACGAATCCAAATCCAATTGGTCATCAGTCTCGTCCATTCCGTTGGGCGTTTCATGATTTTGACTCGTCATTAACTCATGAACTTCGCTAAAATACGGAATCAGAATATCATTCTCGGTCGCATCTGGCTTGAAATTGACGCGATAAGTGCTCTTCAGCTTCTTCCACTTTCTCATAATCTGCACACAGGTCTTCTGATGAAAGCCCATTGCGTTCATCGTTTTCTCCACGGACTGGAATATCTTCATCGTTTGATTCGGTTTACGCAACAATTGACTCAGAATGTTTCGATCTTTGAAAACTTTCAGCACTGCAAGCGTTTCCTTGCGCGTCCACAAATTACGCTTGACGCTGTCCATTTCGGTCGAGTTCATTGGATTTTGCTGGTCGTTTCGATCGGAAGTTACTTGAATTTTTTCGAAATTCCCCTTCAATTGGAGCCACAATTGCCTTTCAAACGTAAATAATGCCAAACATTTTGTTTGTACACGATTTGAAATTAGCTGCTTCAGCACAACTGTCAAATAAATAAATAGTAAACACCGCAATGACAGATGAACGCAACTGTGAATGAGACTTAACGTTTCTTAACGTTTTTTTTTAACGTTTTATGAATGTTTTCGATGCAAATCAGTTCAAAATGTGGGAACGATGGGACACATACAGCGGATTTTCTTTGGCGGGAGACGATATTTTGGGATCTAACTATTCCGTTCAAGCCTACTGGGACTCCAGAATCGAGAGGTGATAGGTTTCGGATGGATTTCCGGATTGTCACTTTCTGAATTAAACGACAAGAAGTCATAGGCCGGGTGAAGCTAGCTTGACTGGGGAATCTGTTTTCCATGAGTTCCGCCTACGGAAGTGTTTGAGTTCCTACCAGAGATAGGCAACGGGAAAGCGATACACACCAGGATGTGGATGCATCCGTACGAAAACCGCTACCTGCTCGATGATGCTGGATGCCTGAGAAACTTATAGAGTGATACGACAGCAATCGTCATTTAGCGTCACAAGGTCTTCATCGGACTCAACGTTACCTCTCTTTTGGGGCCAAACTAAGACTCGACCGGAACTCACACGTGTCCTTCAACTCTCAAATAAAACTTTCAAAAACTACTTTTTTAGATTTTTAATTTTGTTTATTAATAATAATCATCATAATCATTATTATTATCATCAGCTTCTGCACAATTTATTATTTCTCAAGTTTCTTTTTGTTTCAATATTAAATACACAAATACTTAGTCGAAAATGATAAAATATGAATTGAATCCAAAACAAAACGAAACAAAACGAATCAAAACGAAACGAAACGAAAAAGAAAGAAAAGTGAAATTGATAAAAGAATATTCATTAAAATCATATTCTTCCAATGATGATGCTGATGACCATCAATCAATCAAAAATAAAATTAATAATAATGATAAAATCTAATAAATAATATACAATGATCGTTTTCACGAAGAAAATGTTCAAAGGAATTGAAATTGTGATGTACATTCATATTGGTTTCCATTTCGTCCGTTTGCCACAAATAAAAATTGTTTTTGTTGCAAATTCGGGTGTTTCAGCCATTTTCTTTTTCTTGTTGGTTCTCGAAGAACTCGAAGATCTCGAGGATCTGGCGACAGACCAAGTGCACAAGTGGGAAGCCCCCCCAAAATTCGAATTCGAATCAAGCGTGACCCAGTCGAATGTGTGGGGAACCAGCTCCACCGGCCCACCACAGCCCACGATCCTCAATTCGTTTGTTTTGTTTTTGCTTTGAAATGTTTCGATTTCACTTTCGCATTCGCCTCGACGAACACAAATTCTAAATTGATTCTCACAAATCCTAATCATCGCACGGAATTAATATTAAAAATACAAAAAGGAAAAATCAAATCTAACGGCCTTCATCTAATTGTATTTGATTTTAGGAATTCGAAATAGATATTTGCGCCATTTTTCTAGCGTTTTTTTTTTTTGATTTTGTTGACGGACAGAAATGCGTGCGCTTTGAAAATGAAATGGCAATTGCACCGCAGCAATAGCACACATTCGACAATAAAGCTCTGGCCGTTCGACCCATTGGAATCAAATCATTGATCAATCCGTGCTCGGGTGGCTCGAAGACTGCATGGAAAAGGCCATCTGGCCGCCGTACATCCGTTTCCACTCCATCACCAGCTGAAGCACGGTGTGGGTCTGTGTATGTGTGTGTGTGTGTGGATGTGATTCAACAAGAACTGCTTACGAATTAGTAATTGATTGTGGAATCGATTGATGAAGTAGGCGACGATGGAAAGAAAAACGATTGAAAAGAGAATTGGATATTTCTTTGTTGCGATCTCGAACAAATAGCCATTGGGAGAGTCATGTCAAATGGAAACTTAAACATCAAAGATATTTTTCTAATTACAACAATTTTCTTAAAGATTTCCTTGTTTTGTGGTTTTTTCTTCTTTTTTTTCTTATTTTTTGTCATTTTGTTAATTCTGCATTATTTTTAATATATTATTATATTTTTTTCTCTCTCTCACACTCTTTCGCTCTCTCAATTTCTCTTTCTCTATTTCTCTGGTGGTCTTGACTCCCATTCGATCGGATGCTTCTTGTCGACTTGCATCGAGTAGACTCGATCACTCCGGCGATCAGCCCGACCAAGTCCCCATGAAGAGCCCGATCGCTTGCGAACCATCGTTTAATCAATAGTTATAATAATATAAATACAATAATTCATCTTTGTTTATTTCTAGAGTTTCATATTTTACTGTAGTTGCTCTCTGCCCTCATCGCCTCCATCTTCTCGTTAATGAATGTTGAATCAACCAAACAAAAAGCATTTGTCACTGTTGCGTTGCGTCTCTTTTTCTTCGAAAAGAAAATTTTCATTCAAAATTAAAATTAAAATTTAAAAAAAAAAATAAACCGGTAAAACGAGAAATATTGAAGAACTCAAGTGATAAAATTGATTGGAAATTGGCCCGCCAAAAATGTAAGACTTTTCCAAAAGAAACGAAAAAAAAGAAAGAAAAAGTTTAAAAAAAAACTGAACGAAAAATGAGAATTTGGTCTATTGGATCACACAGCAAGTACATTTCTTCTTCTTTTTGTCGTCGATTACAACATGGCTAGCCGATTGTGGTCCGGGTACAACTTGATTTGATATTTGCGTTGATGGTTGTGTGGCCCCATTGCCGTTTTTCTTATCTGCTAGCGGTGATTTTGTGCCGTTTTGCGTTGATTGATTTTGCGATACCTGCAAATGACAAAGCACACAGCTCGATTAGCCCCGCACTGCCGGAAACACCTTAAACCATTGTTCACTTACTTCAGATTTGACCGCTGTTTCCGCCACAGCCGTACCATTCTCTGTCGTATGCCCGTTTGCTTGTGCACCATTCACAATGTTTTGACTCAAGTCACCGGTTGGTGTGATCGGTTTGCCGCCTTAAAACACAAAAAGAAAACGCCGATTAACACTTTGTCCGAGCACGTGTGACGCATTTTTCCATAGAAAGATTTCGACCCGAATGTGATTGCATCGCCCCAGAAATATCATTGCCAAATGACATCACGCCATGAATGACCGTAAGCCGCACAGAAACGATCGAGAAAATACCTAACGCATTCATCAAAAACACCGAAATGTACGACGATCAAGTCAATTCAACAAAATAATAATCGGCTTGCGGTGTTGACTGCTCAATGAGCAAACATTTTATAAATAGACCAAAAGCAGCAGCAACAACAACAACAACAACAATCGCTTGTGATAATTTATGTGAAATGATTTAAATTAAAATCAAAACAACCGAAAGCTCGAAACGTGCGTGTTTTTTTCCGTCAAATATTTTGGATTTTCTCAAGTGGGGCTGTACTCAATGAGCCGTTAATGTCATCGACTTGAGCCGACTGAATATCGAATGAGAGATTCGTAGGCGGACATGATGCAGATTGCAATGTTATTTTCTCCATGCGATTTGGGTCGGCTGGCCGTTGCGATGATGCTCACCTTTGATCATGTTCACTATTTCGTCGGCTTCTCTGGACAGATCGCCGCCCGGTCGAAATGGATTGTCCCATCCTGATTCAGTACTGCAAAAGAGAAATGGAGAGAAAAAGTTCAATTAACGTTCTGTCTGTCTGTGATCATCTGAGAGGGATTTCGTTCTCATGCGATCGCAACAATCTGGCGATGCAAATGGGGTCGTTTGGGAAGAGCCATTTGGCATTCGATGCGAAGCACTCAGAAAGGCATAAGAACCGCTTATCGTTTGTTTATTCTCATTGCTTGTGGATTTAAACAATCATTTCGTAATTGCCGCTATTAAGATAGGACTCTGCCGGCACAGCCGCCCCTCTGCGATCCTTCACCTACCTAAACTGTCGCTTGTATTCGTGACTGTATTCGATGCGAGGCACTTCAACCACATAATACAGAGCGCCGCCATGCGTTTGCTGATGCGTTGTTGTGACCACTTTGTTCACCATGTTCTCGATTCTGTCTCTCTCTCTCGCGGGAGTCTCAAATTCGATATCTTCGCTTAATTTCACTTCACTTCACCCAACCGTCTTGTTCTCGTCACACTGAAAGTCAGATCAACACAACTCATTCATCTCTCCGTTCGCCTCGCGATCAAGACTCAAACACCACATTCCCAATCGATGAACGATGTCTTTGCTCATCCGAAACTGATGGCCTCGGTCAATTGCGCAGTTGAATCGAATGAATCGCACCCGAACCGCCAAACCGTCACAATGTTTACATCCAATTCCACAAACCAAAGTCGATAATTTCATTGAACAATTTTTTTCGATTCGAAAAAAAAGGAAAAACAAAACTATTCACAAATCATCAACAGTGGTCGCCGTAAACAAAACGCAATCGAATTTTGTTTGGCGGTTGCTTCGTTTCGAATTCATTTTGCGCGTCAACAGCTGCCACATTGCGATCAATCGGCTACGTGCTCGACATGAAATGCATAAATAATTCGAATTTTGCAAGAATGGAATTCAAATTCAACCGAAATTCAATCGAAACGATTCGCCGCCGTATTAAAACTTGATTCGTTTTGGATTTCCGATTACCCAACAAATGCAGTGTAAACATCATCGATTACGTCTCGTTAATTGTTGTCATTTGCGTTTGATTCGACGCAGCCATTCATTGAATTTCGTTTATTCGCTGATCGATTGATCGAGTTTGTTGTTTCGCGATGTTTTTGGGACAATGTGGGTGTGTGACTCGCCTTACATCGGATGCCGTTTGACATTCAGCCAAACATTGGAATCCGCGATCGAATCGTTCGGAATCCGCCCAAGGGAGATTCGGATGCTGCTCACCCCACCAGCTTCCTCGCATCGATATCATGCCACTCGCATAATCGCTTTGCCAAATTCCATTCGACGCCGCACAATAGAATCCTCGCCAGACGCTCTTCCGACGGGGAAGCCGACGAGCCAACAAGCATTTTTATCACGAGAAAATCCATTGAAATTGCTTTTGACCGAAAGAAAAAAACGTCGAAAGCATCCAACACAATGACAGTTATTCCGTAGGCAGTAGTTTGCAAACTGAATATTTTATAATTTCATTTCATCGAGAGACGGCCCATTGAATTCGATGCAAGCTGAAGGCATAGGCGAATCAGATGAATTCCATTCGATTTTCCGCAACGTGAATGTTTAACGAGGCATCATGGAAATCGGGAAGTTTTTGAAAGGAGGCCTTTTGTTGGTTCGGTGGAATGTGGAATGGGTTCAGACTTGCTGGACTTGGTGAGGCCTCGACTTATATTATGCCTAATTCACCGTTCGTGAGAAGACCTTCACCTCGGCCGCCGTTAATTGCTCTTGAAAGGGACTGCGTGACGAAGTGATATCAAATCGAAAGAAAACTCATAAACCCAAATTCTACTCCGAAGGACAACATTTTCCACTTCCGAAGTAGCGACTCATGACTTCGACATTTGATGCTTTTGAAATGGCATGAAATCGATACATTTAACGATAATTAGCGTTTGTGTGTCGCGATGATTTAATTTGTTCCAAAACCAATTACAATGCGATATTCATCGTCATTGTGGCCATCGTCGTCTTCGTCATGAAAATGAAACGCAAACAAATCAGAATCAGCGACGTCGATGAATGTAGGCCATGAGGACATAAGGTCAATCATATCGGTTTGATTGTAATGCATTAGAAGCAATTTGTGAGTTTGGAACGCCGGCGATGAAATTTGATATTCACTCGTTTTAATGGATTCGTAAAAGGAATTTATTGGCGAGAAAGCTCGCAAAGCAATGGTGTGGGCGAATGGAAAAGAACCGCTTAAAAGTCACCCAAAACGAAGACCCTCGAACAAGTCGACCGTGCGAATCAAAACAACAACAACATTTGCCGGTTTCATCGAATATCGATCGTTTTTTTGCTCGAATCGTCGGTCGTAAATCCACAAATGGAGTCGCTCCGAAACGATTCATTAAGCCATTGAGCATCGTCAACATCATCATAATCATCATCATCATCAAAACGGGCCGAATGGGTCATCGCTGAACGCCAACAAGTCACTTTAATAAATGATAATTGTTGTGAAATGTCCAAGTCAAAGGAA